>BQNB010134725.1:0-18270 GCA_026074375.1 Tanacetum coccineum | reverse complement strand
GGACGAAGCTTAAGCTTTACCAACCAATGATGCCCGAGTGGTTATCACTTTCCTAAAGAAACTATTCTGCCAATTTGGAATGCCCAAAGCTCTAATCAGCGACTGAGGTACTCACTTCTGTAACAAAATAATGGAAAGGGTGTTGATCCTAATCCTTGATCAATTCTTTAGCTTGTCTAAGGTTAAATTACCTTGAATAAATCCAAAATAACTTGTTGTAGAAACTTTGTATGTATACTAAAGTGTATGCGGAATCTACACCTTAATATCTAGAAGTATTATGAATAAAACAGTAATTGTGAATGAACAAAGATATAACCAAACGCTCCAATATTATTAGATCAATAATACGAGTACTCTTCACTAGTACTAGGGTTTACAACCTTGAAGCTTTTTAATCGACTTCACAACTATGAAAACTTGTATATCAACTAATGCCCCTAGAGCCTCCTTTTATAGACCAAGGAGTCCTACAAGGCTTACAATACTTTCCTAAGATATCATGATCTTTTCTAAAAGAAAACGTAATCTCTTAAACAAATACATTATACATATCTTTTACAAAAATAACTCAATACTTATCTTCATAAGTATTCTTGTTCTCTAGACAATCCTTATCTCTTTACTCGTCTTTATCCTTCTGACAGTAGTAATTCTTCTAGCAGTTGTAATCCAGCAGCATAAACTTTTGTACCAGTAGTACTGATAAACATAAGCAGTAGTAACATTAGTACTTGCAGTACTAATATATACTAACAGTAGTAACTGTGTACTAGCAGTCTTAACGTTACTACTAGCAGCACTAACTACTTAACATATATTTCAGTCTTCAACTCTGAGCAGTCTTAACTTCCACAAGCAGCAGTAACTTAATACTAACAGTACTAACTTATACTAACAGTAGTAACTAGCAGTAGTAACTTTATACTACCAGTACTAACTACTTAGCATAATTTTCATTAGTATCACCAACAGTACTAAGTTATGCTTGACATCACTAATATATACCTGAGCAGTAGTAACTCTAAGAATCATCTTGAAGTCTTTAAATCCTAACAATACTGTTATTATAAATAAAGATCTTGGTATGCATAAAATTGTATGTTGGGAATTCACTTTTACGTGACGACATTACAGAATTACCATAGTTTATCATAGTCACATATGCGAGGACTAGAATAGGCAACTATGTATAGTTTAGAGGCGTATGGGCTATATATACCACTCTATGGCTTCCATAGAGGGGTTGAGTCATTTGGCATTGTTGAGTAATTTGTATCCTTCATCCATTTTCCATCAAATATCACAAGTTCATCTTCCATCTCTCTACTCTCTCTCACTAAAATGGCTATCATGTGGTTTGACTCACCAAGACCACCGGATCATAGTTTTATGAATCCTTCAATTGGTATCAAGAGCCATGGCTACATACTCTTGGGTCGGTTTTATTTGTGTCCGGATGGTCTCGAGTTAGTCTCAAATCTGTCACTCGTGTGTTTGTTGTCTCATGTTTAAAGCTTATTATAGCTTATTTTCAATTTTTTTTGTGAGTTTACTTGTCTCAAATGTCACGGTTTCAATTTTTTTATTTTTTTTTCATTTGCTTATTTGGGCTTACTGTTCAAACATATATTTTGGGCTTCATTAACTATTTTTCAGTTTACTAGTGGCTTATTTTAATCGAGCATATTCAAGATTTTGGATTTGCTTATTCTGTTCTTGGTCATGGTCTAAATAAGATGAATACAAGAAAGGTCAAATAGAACTTTTTGGAGTCTTGTGACAACCAAACGAGTTCAACCTTTAAAGTGCCGATCTAATCATTTGCTCAAGAACCGAACTAGTCACTCTACTAGTGCAAACTGATCTAGTCATTTTCCTATTGCAACCGAACGAGTCCCAAACTTAAGGAACCGAACGAGTCTTAGCCTTTAAGAACCGAACGAGTGATTATCAATGGCAACCGAACAAGTCTACCTTTATCAACCGAACGAGTCTGCCTTTTAATAACCGAACGAGTCTAAAAATTAAGGAACCAAACGAGTTGGTTGCCTTTGAGACCCGAACTAGTTTGAACCAAAACCCAAACCGAGTCAACTCGGTATTTAACGAGTTGACTCGGGTCAAACTCAAATGAGTCTGAGTCAAGGTCAAAATAAACAGAAATGAAGGAGAATAGAGACAGACTCATGACCATACCATTAACACCAACAACAGCCAACAATAACCATCAATTTAATTTCTAAACCAAAAAATCCCAACGTCACAAATACATGCCCACATCAATTACAACAATTCATAAATAAATCCACATCTCCTCCAATCCGCATCAAGACTTGAACGAAAATATACAAATTTGTTACACACACACACTTTGATTCGATTCGAAAGAAAAATACAAGAACAATCCAGTCAAAACCTACCAGCGATCCTCCAAAGGATCGTGATGCCTTCTCTCTTCCTCTTTGATGCACGGTTTTCATTTACAGATAAGACAATTGTTATGATGGATAATTGTACACAACTTTACAAGATATACAAATGATTTACAAGTTATGATATGGATGCAATAAGATTGCAACAACACACAAATGTGTAATACTTCTTTACTTGATGGTATGAAGTATTCTTCTCTTGCACTTGAGGAATTGAGCTTGGATCACTTGAAAACAAAGCTTTATGATTAAATGATCAAGGGATTTTAATGAGATGCGTGGGTTGTTTTTGATCAGAAAGAATGAGTATAAAAGGTGAGAAAATAGTGAGGAATAGTCCAGTATTTATAGGACTTTCTGAAAGAGCGTCTACCTATGGGCGGTCCCCTTAAAGATAAGGGGGTCGCCCGTGTATTTAAGGGGGCCGCCCTAGACTGGGCGCTCCTCAGTTTGTCTTTTTGTGTAGGGAGAATTTTCTGGAACTTTCTAGTCGTTTTAAGTCCGAAAATTTGAATTTCAAAATGTTTATTTTGAATAAAATATTTCTTTTAATTGTAGAAAATGTTTTGTAATGTTTATAAAAATGTTTACAACGTTTTATAAAAGTGTGAGGTTGAATAAAAATTTCATTTGATCATAAAATGCATTAATCATTTATTTATTCATACCTTTAAGTGATATAATTTTTGAAATAAAAATTTACTACTAATTACTTGTTTACGTTTAATTTTACATTGAACGTTTTTATATTTTGTGATTATCAAAACGTAAAGATGTGAAAGATATTAATAATGTTTTTAGGCATTATTTCTATCAACAAAAGTTATAAAAATGTTTGTGACATTTTTATAAAAAATGTGAGGTTAAATAAAAATTCCTTTGATCATAAAATGCATAAAGCATTTATTTATTCGTACCTTTAAGTGATTAAATTTTCGAAATGAAAATTTTCTACTAATTACTTGTTTACGATTTAATTTTACATTGAGCGTTTTTATATTTTATGATTATCAAAACGTAGAGAGGTCGAAAAACATTAATAACGTTTTAGGCATTATTTCTATCAACATATAGAATTCACAAATCAACTTTTTATATATAAAGCAGTAGAGATACATACTATTAAATGAGCGGTTTCAACATTAAATGTGTGTAACCACCTTGACCTATTAAATGGGCGGTTTCAACATTAACTTAATGACCATGATTATGGTCATGTAACCACTATGAATTCATGGAGGAGGTTATGAGATTAATTGGCCGATTAATGCTCATAACTCCTTTTGACCAGAAGTTACAAACTCTTTTAAATGGGTTATTATTAACACATGCTATTTAAAAAACGTATACATTATATATGGTATGAATTTAAAAATGTGTATGTTGAACATTGACTAATGTCTTTATATCTTTCTCAAACAAGAAATGTTTTGGACCCTTAAATATTTTAAGACTTCTAAAATATAATCACACGGGTACCCGCCACTGCAACGGCGGCGAGTACCCTATGACTATATTTTGCAGCGAGCAAATGTTATCAGGTTAAACGTTTTTCTAACGACAACTGTACAAATGAATGATAATTTAAATTAAAATAACTTTAAGCAATAACAATGCAAAGTATTTCATATCCATTTCTGAAGATGTCTATTTCTTTTTATTATTAACGACAAGGCCTTGCACCTATAAACCTTCTTCTTCTATCACAGGCAAGCGGAAAATATCCTCACGGTACATTTCGCCAATGGCGCACATGCAGCGCATTGGTCCCAATAGAAATGTAAGAAGGCGCTCAGATGGCTGAATCTATTGTGTGTGAAGTATGATTAGTTTGTGTTGTAGCTGTTTAATTCTTTCATAAACAATGAATTCTTTTTATATTAAGATTTCATAACTGACATTTTAATGTAAATTAATAACTTTTTTTATTTTTATATATTACAAGTATTGATATAGTGGTTACTCATTTATTTCCCATTAAATTACTTATTTGATCATTAATACGACGGTTACAACTTTTGAGGTTACAAGTATTGATTAAGTTTTGAAATCTTTTCATAACGAGAAATGTTTTGTTCTTAAAAATTTTAAGACTTTTAAAATTAGAATGTGCTAAATGCTTTATAATTTAGTAAAGATAGAGATGATTGTTGCGCATACAAATCATGCTTATTTATGTACCTAATGATTTAACTGATTTATATAATAAATGATTGATGGAAATTTAAAAAGAGATTGTACACAACACAATTATATAAGTGATTTATGCATTTAACGTGTATTTAAACATGTGTTTCAACATGTTGTACATTAATTTTAAACACTCACCTAAAATTATTTCCATCCAACTTTATGTATAACCAGTTAATGCACGAGTAAACATAAATAATAACCATAAAATAATAACCAAGTGTAAAAAATGTTCTGTTCAAATTTCTAACATAAAATTTACATAAGAATGTAACATTGTTGAAATTTAAGTGATTTTTATAATCAAAATCTATATTACATACTAGACGAGTATCCGTGCATAGCAACGGGATTTCATAGCGGAAAATAGTTATAGTTATTTTGGTTACACAAAACGTTACAAGGGTCCACTAATGGAATATTATGGTTGTCAAACTTTCGTCAATAGAATCTTAAATCATAAGTTGGAAAACACATGATGTATTTGAGTAGATCACAAAAAGGAAAGATGGGTGATTCATTGAATTTTACAAGTAGAATGTGCAAAATGGAGGGATGTCATTGACATTACAAAGGGAATTTGTCAAATTATGAAGGTTAGTGATATAACAATTGTTGTGAATACACAACGGATTGAATGGAGTCTATATTGGATTGATATATTGATGGTTCTCAACAACAAAAATTAGTTCATCAGAAGCAAAAGCAAAAACTAAAATATTTTTTTTATGAAGCTTTTTTTTGTTACTTGACTATTTTGTTTGATAAACCATGTATGTTTCATTAGAGTCCAACTTTCTATTTTATGTACAATTGCGTATAATAATGTGGTTTTTTATAACGTCCAACTTCGTAATACGCAAGTTATTATATACTTTTGTGACATCTCTTTAAAATACTCGTGAATTTCACGAGTCTTTTAGCTAATTTTGTGATAAATAACACATCAAATATCAAATAATCTACTAATCATGCCCGCTACATTTGACTGTTTACTTTTGCCAAAAAAATGAATGCATGCCAAATTTAAAAATCCGCTAAAACTTTCAATCGCATATAACGACATCTTTTATTTTTATAAAATAAGTTTGTATTGACAAATTTCTACTCCACCATACTTCATAGTCCTCACCTATTTTTGTGTATATGAAATTATAGATTATAAGAGATACCATTGTTTCTGGTACAAGAGTTCCTATAAAAATGGGAAATGCCCTACCTTTGAGTGCGGTTTGAACTATTGATTTACGTAATTGGAAGTAACCAATTAGGTTTACGACGAAACTTAGAAATTGATCACTAATCCAATTTGAGTACCTCTACGGGATAGACCTCAACAGAAAACTAAAGAGTAACAGCAGCAAGTGATTGAGTTTAGTAGTTCCTCATATAAAATTATTGACTCTAGAGATATAGTAATATGGAGAAGACAAAATTGTTTTAAGCACCGACAGAACCGGAAGCGCCCCTTCTTTCAAAGAGAAGAGGACGGATTATTCACATTTCATTTGATGGTCAGAGTCGAATTGAAAGCTAAGCAGTGGTAATTCTAAAGATTCCCGAGGGAAAAATAGAGATGTCTCCTACGTTACCCATAATATGTGGAAGAATCAACATAATTTCATAGAGTCATTCAGTCTGAATGCTACATGAAGAACATAAGCCAGATGATGGAACGGGAAGACTTAGGATGTAGAAGATCATAACATAAGTGATTCGGCAGATTTTGATTCCTATATATCCACCCATGTGGTACTTCATTATACCATATATATATATAAGATCCATCTGTATAGATATCACCATCTACATCCATAAAGCCGTATGCTTTGGAAGAAGCTTGTACAGTTTGGGAAAGGGTTTTGATTGATAAAAAAAGAATCTACTTCGTTATTGAAATAAAAGTGTAATAAAACCCGCACCCGATGGGGACCCGATCCACAAACCCAAATTGATTGGGGAATCCCCGAGTTGACCGGGGACGAAGATGGAGATGGGGAATCCCCGAATTATGAAACCAGGGATGGGGCGGGGATAGGGATAACATAAATCCTCAGCCCCGTACCCGACCTCAAACTTTTTAATGTACAAATATATATAAATTATTTGTATATTAATACAACATGTACATGTATATGTATAAGTTAGTACGTATTGACAAGTATTATAATGACCCTGTAGACCATCCACATGGGGTGGTGAAGGAAGGGCCCCCAATGTCGAAAAAAACCCACACCCCTTGGGTTATCCTGCACTTGGAAAAAGAACTAGAAAAAGGAATAAATATAGTGATAATTTGATTCTTCGTCGCCGTAGTAAATAGGAGAGAAAATAGAATTTCTTTCTTCGTCTTTACAAAAAAAAATAGGAGGAAGCTGTGACACGTTCACTAAAAAAAAATCCTTTTGTAGCGAATTAATTTACTAAAAAAAAATAATAACTTAACACAAAAGAAGAAAAAGAAATAATAAAAACCTGGTCCCGGCATCTACCAAATACCCATAATGGTTTTGGCCATACTATATGCAATCCATAATGGAAGGAACATTTACCTATTTATATAACGGATCGTATGGTAGGACACAAATTGGGAGAATTCGCACCTACTTTAAATTTCCGAGGACATGCAAAAAGCGATAATAGGTCTCGTCGTTAAATTTGTTTATATATTAATTAAATAATATTATTATAATAAAATTAAATAATATATATATAGATATTTATCATTGATTAGTAGGAATTGATTAGTAGGAGGCGAACTTTGGAATGAGCATCTCGCTCAGAAGTATACGCTTTAGGTCAAACATATATCTATGTCTGCTCACAAAGCGCGAAGAGTAATTGATCAAATTCGTGGGCGTTCCTACGAAGAAACACTTATGATATTAGAACTCATGCCTTATCGAGCATGTTATCCCATTTCAAATTAGTTTATTCTGCAGCAGCAAATGCTAGTTTCAATATGGGTTCGAATGAAGCAAATTTAGTCATTAGTAAAGCCGAAGTAAATGAAGGTACTATCGTGAAGAGATTAAAACCTCGAGCTCGAGGGCGTAGTTTTGCCATACACAAACCTACCTGCCATATAACTATTGTAATGAAAGATATATCCTTAGGTGGATATATAGATACCGACTCTATTACGTGGTCACAAAAAACAAAATGGAAAAAAAAAGATACAACTATGTCGTATTCTGATATGTATAGTAATAGTAATGGGGGAACATGGGACAAAAAATAAATCCAATTGGTTTCAGACTTGGTACAACCCAAGGTCATCATTCCCTTTGGTTCGCACAACCAAAAAATTATTCTGAGGGTCTGCAAGAAGATCAAAAAATAAGAAATTATATCAAGAATTATGTACAAAAAAATATGAAAACATCCTCTGGCGTTGAGGGAATTGCGCGTATAGAGATTCAAAAAAGAATCGACCTGATCCAAATCATAATCTATATGGGATTTCCAAAAATATTAATTGAAAGTCGACCCCGAGGAATCGAAGAATTACAGATGAATTTACAAAAAGAATTTAATTCTGTAAATAGAAAACTTAACATTGCTATCACACGAATCGAAAAGCCTTACGGAAACCCTAATATTCTTGCAGAATTTATAGCCGGCCAATTAAAAAATAGAGTTTCTTTTCGCAAAGCAATGAAAAAGGCTATAGAATTAACTGAACAAGCAGATACAAAAGGAATTCAAGTGCAAATTGCAGGACGTATTGACGGAAAAGAAATTGCGCGTGTTGAATGGATCAGAGAGGGTAGGGTTCCACTACAAACCATTCGAGCTAAAATTGATTATTGTTCCTATACAGTTCGAACAATCTATGGGGTATTAGGCATCAAAATTTGGATATTTATAGACGGGGAATAATAAAATAAACCTTTATTTCCCTTTGCATTCTATCCGGCGATGGAACAAAAAGAGAAATTCATTTCTTATTTTTATTTTCTCTTCAATAAAAAAATGAACAAACAATTATAATTCTATAGGGTTTAATAAAAATTAAATTAATCTTTTGATAAAATTGCTATGCTTAGTGTGTGACTCGTTGGTTTTTTGAGGGTTAGTAACCAGCCCCATAGTATAAACAAATAACTATCGAAGTAATAACCAACTCATCCCTTCGTATTATCCGGATCCAAAGAACCAGTCAAGATATGATATATTGTTCATATTGTTGTAGCAACTGAAATACTTTTTCATTAAAAAATCTGTGTCAATTCAATAGAAATAAAAAAGAAAGGGTATGGATAAATGGAAGGATGAAAGAAAGAAAGAAAAAGAATATTGATGATATAAAATTCCAATATGTAAGGTCTATGAGTCATCTCATAAAAAATCTGTGTAATAAAGCATCAATAAGGATTCATCATTAAAAGGATCTGCTCATCGAACAAAAAATAAAGAGCTTCGAGCCAATAAAGACTAAGAATATTGACTCAAGAACTAATAGCTCCATTGTAGAATTCAGACCTAACCATTAAGTAAGAAGGGATGGGAACGATGGAACCTGTGAACTCAAAAGATTCTAGTGAAAATGAATTCGAATGATTCATTGATCGGGATGGCGGAACCGACCAGAAACCAATTAATCTATTCGGAAAAGTTATGAACTAATGATAGAACTGAAATAGAAATTGAAAGAGTAAATATTCGCCCGCGAAAACTTTATTTTCTTGGATTGCTAAATTAGGGTCAATCCAATACGATAAAGAGTAAAACAAAAGAAAGATTCCTTTTAACATTCTAAATCTAAAATCTAAAATAGATAAATATAAGAAAAAATAGTTATTTAATATATTTAGTTTCTATTATCTATACTATACAAACAAGATATACAAATTAATAATGGATTTGATCTAGATTAAATGAAATCCATGAGTCAGCAGATTACTTATTAAATACATGTATATCTAAATTATATTATATCTGAATTGAATTCTAAATCTTTAATTTGAATTTATTTTTATTCGCGAGGAGCTGGATGAGAAGAAACTCTCACGTCCAGTTCTGTAGTAGAGATGGAATTCAAAACAAACCATCAACTATAACCCCAAAAGAACCAGATTCCGTAAACAACATAGAGGAAGAATGAAGGGAATATCTTATCGAGGTAATACTATTTGTTTTGGTAAATACGCTCTTCAGGCACTTGAACCCGCTTGGATCACATCTAGGCAAATAGAAGCAGGTCGACGAGCAATGACACGAAATGCACGTCGCGGTGGAAAAATATGGGTTCGTATATTTCCAGATAAACCAGTTACAGTAAGACCCGCAGAAACACGTATGGGTTTAGGTAAATGCTCTCCCGAATATTGGGTGGCTGTTGTTAAGCCTGGAATGTATATGTGATTATATTCTAATCTCCATAATTAGTTTTCATAACCTATGTGTTATGCAACCTCAGTTTATAACAAATGTAATTGTGCATCAATTTATTTCTTGCAGGTTCAAGAATTTGGATCTCATATTGACTAACTGGCGACGTCTTTCAACGATTTACACGGGTGAGTTTTAGCTATGCTTTTTTATAAAAATTTAATATGTTGATGACGTTTGGTTGACTGATTATTGGAATAGTTAGTTGTCGTTGTGGATTGAGGCTTATTGATATAGATAAGTAAATTGCTATATAAAAAAAATATTTACGTTTACTAATTCTTTTTGGTGATTTAGTTGAAGAGAACTTAAGGATGTACTTGAAAGAGCGATACGGAGCTGCCATCCGGTTAATACGCCTGCGGAAATCGTGGCGTATCGATATTTGGTAAGTTATTTGATCCTAAAAACTCTTAACTGCACAATTGTAACATACAAATGATTTTAAGTCGAAGGCCACTGACTATTAAGCGCTTTAAGAATAAAAAATGTTGGCATTACCTTTCCCAAACACCCCTTATACTAATATGTTTTGGGGGTTTTCATGGTTCCGTTTTCTACATTGATAAATATCTGACATGACATCCCTCGCATTGTACCAAAATATTTCATTACTTGACAAGAGACACTTTTGATCATCTTTTTTTCATGGAATTCGGATTCTACAATTTTGTCAAAACTTGGGACCGTTCATAGATTTTGTCGCTGTCGAGAAGTAGTGGGCCAAAACATGTACTACGTAAAACTTAAGTGGGTTCATAAATAGTAAACACTTGATGTATTTATGAGATTGCATAAACTGTTTATGCAAATTATATACTCAAATTCTATATAGTGAAACAATTTAAAATGTACTTTTTGGTACTTGATCATTGTTTGGCCCTCTTTTTTAAACTACTTTTAAAATTTACTTCCTTTAAACAAAATAAAGTAATTTTTAAATTAGTCTATCATTTGTTTTCTAATGTTTTCTTGAATGGCCATTTAATATTAGGAAGCAAAAGATCTTGCTAGACCACCAACATTATCAGATGTTCTGCATAGTGCATTAGAAGAAGCAAAAACCAATCAGAATTCATCAAATGACGAAGAACAAAAGGAAGAAGATGATCAGAGTTCAGATTCCAACAAGTGAGGGATGAAATGAAAGCTTGATCCTGAAGAGCTTTCTGAAGAAATCCGTGAAAGCTCAAAAGAGTTTAGGAAAGTTGACAGAGTCAAAAATGTTAGATAACTGTCTTAAAAGTTGCAAAAAATTCTAACTTTTTCTAATTTTTAATGTTTTTATTTCCTATCTCAGATTGCAATATCCATGGCGAAGAAAGCAGGATTCTTGGCTAGAGATATGAAATCCATGGAATCGGATCTTTGTTATATGCAAGAAAGATGCAATATTCTTGAAGAGGAAAATCGGCAACTTCGTGATGGTTTCATTAAAGGTGTTCCAAGAGAAAGGCGATCTGGTATGCTTTAATGCACTGCATACATAACCTGTAAAAATTACTGTAGTTTTGATTAGAAACATAAAAAAAACTTATGTAAGGACTTTGTCAACAAAAATAATACTATTAAGGGATTTTCCTAGTTTTTGAAAAGCTATTAGTTGTGACTTTCCAGGACATAAAGTATCTTTTTCTTGAAGAAGTAGTTGGATAGCACATTTGTAAATCTCGATTAATGTTAGCATCTCGATTAATATCCATCAGTTTCACATAGCTTTTACAGTCTTTAATATGTCAACTATCTTTAAAGTGGTGCAGGTCAACCTAATCTGACCCGTCGTGTTTTGATTGTGACTCATCCTGCCCAACGCCCTCGCTTTCCACCTCTCATTACAGTTTATCTGCTTAGGTTTATAACTTTAGCTATTCAAATGCAGCTTGAGGAAGCAATTGGATTTATCAAAGAGAACACACAGAAGACGTGTTCTACTTGATTATGTTCAGGTTCTTTTAACCTCTCACGTTTTTTCTGTTATTAATCTTTGCTCTGAGCTACTGCAACCATATACAAAAATACGCCTTTGCTGATATACAATATATTGTTGGAACACATGAAAGACTTATATAGTTACATGGACCCTGTTTACTTAGAAATAAGTAAATAACCAAATACATATAATGAAAAAGCACACATCAATTAGAGAGAAAAAAATAAAATAACCCAAGTCATACCATTGTTTGTAACTCTATGAAAATGAACATATTAGCTTCAGCATTGATAAAAGAAAAGAAACTATTTTCTTGCCACGTCCATCGTCGCATTGTGAGTTTTATACTCTTATTCACAGCTCGCACACAAGGATGCATCCTTTATAGAGATATTCTCTATGTTTTACTTTTTAATTAAAAACATAAACTGCTGCAGAAATGTTTTTCTTCTGTGAATCTTGGGCTTATCAAAAAACTAATCCTCGACAAACCCGCAGCCATTGAGGGACCAACCAACAGTGAAACGTAAATCCCAAGTACTAATTCTTACTATAACACCATCGTTAAACCACCTTCCATGTTCTCAACCTATCCCCTTATTCTAAAAATTATAATATTGTGTTTTTAAAATCTTTTAAGCTCTTTAGAGGTGCTTGGATAAGTTTATTTGTATGAGCTTATATTTTTTAGGAGGAAATAAGCTATTAAGCATAAGCTTCTTAAACGAGGATTTTTGTATGTTTGCGTATTTAGGAACTGAATACAAATAGTGTAAGTAGTATTGACAGTACCAATGAGAAAATATGGATATTTGATATTTGCATATGGTACTTGATAAGTTGCGATTGTTTGTGCTCCCACTAATTGAGCTACTTTGAAAAATGCAGAACTTGGAGGCTCAGTCTTGCAAGCTCTGAAAGAAAGTAATAGAGCTACAGGGAGAAAAAGATCAGGTTTTCCAAAGGCACATACAAGCATACTTTATTACGGCCAATTGTCTCTTCTTATACATATGTACAAGAATTACAAGTATTTGCACGGAAATACCCTTTGAATAACTATAAGCATATATAAGTTACTACTTTATAATGGTTTGGGGTGTGTGTACAATTTGTAATCATAAAATGTAATTTTATATGGAGCTAATTTGCGACGTATTAATTTTGTACATGAGGGAGAATGCCATATTCAGCCAATAGCCTCACTAAGGATTGCATAAAGATATATCTCTCATCTTTAGCAACTAATGATGCATAATGGATAAAAAAAGTAAATAAAATTTAAATCTAAAGCAATGGCATTAACATGACGTGGAGCAAGTTTTACGAGCAAGTTCATGTGTAGCAGACTTTATACTCTATAGCTTTAATTTGCTTCTCATTTAGAGCCCGTTACTCAATAGAATAACTCAGTTCTTGCAGGAATGGTGGCCATGGTGAATTTAAGACCAGATTTCTAATGGTGCACATTCTTCATCACTACAGTTAAGGCCTACTGGTAAGTTCTTCATTATTATTTCATCACATCCCCACATATGATTGCTTTCTTATTGTTAGCACTCATCAATGGAGTTATACATTTTACTCATGATTCCTTGCTTATTTTATGCCCCCGCTTTCTTTTAGTAATATGGTAGAGCTTTCTATTTATGTTCAAATAGGGTAATAGAAGCTGCTAATATTAATGCCACACCCCCCGAAAATGCTTTCTATTAGTAATATGGTACAAAGCAAGATTGCCCTTTACAGATTGGGCAATTGCAATAATATTAGAACATGCCAATGTCAAACAAAATTACTGTCATACTATGACTATAAAGCTAGTAGGGAATGTATTTATGAATGAGATAACTAATTTCAATCATCTAATACACATCTTCCTGAAAAAGTCATAATAAAATGAAGTTCTTATGATAAAGCTGTGACTTATAAATTCAAATCGTAATGGATTAACAAATGCAAGTTGATGATGCTTGTAAAAGTTTGAGGAGGGCTCTCGCATATCCGATTAGTGATCATATAAGTATTTCTTCCTGCTCTCTAAGTTTTAGTTTGTTGATCTCATATGAACTCTTTATCTTATGAGTTTTTATGTAGAGATTCATTTGAGTTGATTTTTTGAACCTATTTATATTTTTCTCTTTACTTTATTGTTGATATAAATATATTTATGTTATATTTTTTAGTGTCCTTTTAAAACCTATATATGTCTTTTGTTTTTACATGGCTTAAAATTTAATATTTTGTTTGAAACTGACTTTATATGCGCATTCACAGAACCAAAAAAAGCTTTTTTTTAAAGTAAAATGCATTTCCTAGATGAGCAGAGCAACTAGTCGGCCATAGACACTTGCTAAAAGGAAAAGTAATTCACATATATCCCAACAATAGCAAACATTTCGTTTGCTTATTTTACACTTTAGGCGGCGTTTATGTCTACCCGAACCTTGATTAGGAATAAACGTCCCACTTGCATACCAGTATTTTTTGTGAGTATTCTATAGGGAAAAGCGCTAAAAAAATCTCACTTTAAACTGCTTATTTGCTTTCAACTGAATAAAACATTACAAAACATAACCCAGCCAATATCCTTCCTTTACCGACAACTTATCCTATTTGCGGCGTGTAATTAGGTTTCAGGTTATATAATGATGCTCCTAAAAGGTCACTAAAAGTTTTAGCTCCAAAAAGGTGATTTGAGAATAAGTAGATAAGATGCATAAGTAGCATAAGGCATTTTTCTACCCAAGACAGGCTCCTCCCTAATTGGCTATACTCTAAAACAGTAAGAAATCCTAAAATGCCCAGTAATAAGGCATTATTGTGGTTATATTTAAAGTTTATTATTGGTTGTTAATGATGGAATTTAGATGCAACTAGACTTTAATAAATGGGAATTTGAAACATAAGACGAGCTTTATAGCTTGTATAGTTTTCTAAGAAAAATTTAAGGGCAGACATAGGAAACAAATATTCGAGAAACTAGGAATTATGACCACATTTAATTTAATGGTAATGCGGGATGATTAAGTAAGTGGGAATACAAAAAAGTGATGATATCTGAAATCATGATCAATACAGATCTTGTGTATGCTCTTTCTTGAAAGGTTGCCATAGAATAGTTTTAAACTATAAAGTGAAAATGATATAATCAAAGTGTTTTATTCTTTCTGAATTTTGGAATAAGAAGTACACTCATTATATGGTTAAATGTTTCTATGTAGGCAGATTGCTGGATTGTGACGCCAATTAGTCTAACACTCTGCAAGAACCATTAATCAAGTGTCGAAAACCAAAAACAGGTTATGGGTTCTAACACAAGCTGAAGATAATATTCAAACATGACAGGTGGTGCGATTACAACAACATGACAGGTTACAAGAAAGGTAACGCCACTGTTTGTGGCAAGTAAAATGGTTAATCACTTCCGAGATATAAGAAAATATTTTGTTGAAACTATGAGCAATATGGCAAAAAGCAACGTCTATCTTGAGCTGCTCAGCTTGAATTGTTACGTGCATTTGGAACATTAGTCTAGCTTGAATTGACACCTGCAGCTTTTGTACATGGTATATGTGTAATCCAGATACTTATACTCATTCTCCATACCTCATTTTAGTTTTGTCAAGCGAAACACGAGTGAAATTCCTATCGAAATAACGTCGTTTAGCCCAACGCTCTGCAACGAAGCGCGGGCTAAAAACCTTGTTGTTTCTTATTTATGGGTTTGAAGAGTTAAAGGTCGATGATGATTAAAAAAAGTGACTTAACAAATATCATAGTCATAGAGGAGAGTGAGTGAAGTGAGGAGAAAATGGAGCAAAAAGACAAAATGACATTTTATTCTCAATTGTATAATTAAAAGACAAAAATACCCTTTGGTGTGGTAACTTAACAAAAGTTAGTGATGGTCGTTAGATGGAGGGACAAACGACAAAACGTTCGCTACTTACAGTTAGATGGTGTATTTTTTTCGGTCAAAGGACTATAGGTTACGATCAACGTAAACCATAAGAACGAACAGTGTTAATTATACTTCTTATATTAATTAATTAATACTAATGTTTCTTTGTGTTCATTAATGTGTGCCCTCGATAGGCTTACGTATTTCTTACCCGTATAAATAATTATTACGTAACGAGCATGTTCCAAGAGAGTTTACTGTTAAGTGAACACCTATGGTTCAACACCCATGGTTTTTGTTTATATTCAAAATACAACTTCTGTAACGTGCTCACTTAACGGTAAACAGAACCATAGTACTTATTTGGTGAACCGGCATGTTCCGTAGAACATAATAACTTACAAATACAACTTACTAATATATATGAAGAATGATTGCTGGTTTTTTTTTGAAAGGTTCATTCATCAATACGGTTTCAAATAAACGAATCCGAATCGATTGAGAATGTTTTTATTTTGAGAAGATTGAGAAGGTTTTCAAAAATGATATATTTTTAACTTTGATTCAAGTTTTTCAAGCGTAAAACTCATTTTAATATGATTATAATCTAAAATGTGTAAAAAAAATCGAATCAATGTAAATAATCTATCGATTTTGTGATATAAGTACAAATGTGTAAAAAAAATCGATTCACTGTTAAATAATATTTATTTGTGAATCAAATCAAAAAATATAAATCAATTTGTTCAAAATAGATTTATAAATTTTCTCAAAATAAAAATCTTCTCAATAAAACTAGAGACTCAAATAAACTAACCCATAAAAAAATTTGATGTTCCGCTTTTTGCTCGCAAAATAAAATATATATGGACATGGTTGACACTACTCATAGAAACGTGAAACATTCAATTAGTCTTTTAATAGTCAGCGACGGTTAGGTCATAGAATGTGACAAATAGTGATAAAAATTATATTTAATTCGGTAAGGAATATAACCATCGTTTTCAACTCCAAACCATATTTTGTCAGCCAATTTTCTATGAATAAATTTTATTCTTCCATCGTTTTATTCGGTGAACCGGCCTTTTCCATCTAGAACTTAATAACTTAACTAACCATAAAATTACCCCGACATACATCAATAGAAATGATCGTCAAGTAGCAAAAACCAACCGTTTCAATGAAAATAAAGGCACTCAATGTTGGAACTTGTGGGTTTTCATTAACAAATTAGTATTGTATGTATCCCACTAATTGGATGAATGAAGTGAATGTTTAATTATAAATGGATATTAGTGACAGTTTTTGTGACAGTTATTCTGTCACAAAACCGTTGCTAATTAGGCATTATTATTGATAAACCATCGCGACTGTTTGTAACGATATAGATTAGTGACGGTTTTTTCTGTTGCTAAATCGTCGCTAAACTGTCGCTAATAGCACCTTTTTGTGAACCATTGTGACTATTCGAATGGTCACGAGTTTCCCTATAAATATGACCATTTTTCTGCATTTTTCAATCATCCAAAAACACTCAATCCAATACATACAAAAATATATACATTTGATGTTCATGTGAACTTTATGTACGCTGCATAAAGTTCTATTTTGAGGTCGAATCCTGGGAAGAAATTAGTCACGAATCCCACCAGCGTAAATAGTAGGGGCTAATATTCTTTAAGGACAGTGATTATCACATCCTCAATTTCCTTCATATTATTAGTAGAATTTCTGCAATATTCTAACACATTGTTCACAATGGAATGGTACATATAATCAAGTAGATGATTAGCATGACCAAAATTGGTTTTAACATTTGATATGCGAAAAGGTAAATGGGACTCACAAAAAACCCAAAGTTTGAATTCCAAATCATCTTGCGTTTGAGCATTCTCGCCCGATAAGGCGTTATAGATTTCTTTCAATACAATATGTGGAATCTGGTTCTCTAACTTGACCAAATCATTTACTTCTATAGCAAGACCACATTTCGAATAAGTATTAAGCTTATCAATCACGAAGATTCCATCAATAGCAAATATCGCAGGATTGATCTGTTTGACTCTTTCGACTACTTGTTGTTTGTAGTCATGAATTTGATGAAGCTTTAGTACCCTTCTCATGGCTATGAGCTTCTTTTGCTCCATCTTCTTGTAGATCTTAGGCTAAAAATGGTGGTTTGGCCCGAGCCCTATCCGTCGAGGGACGTATGCGTCAGGGTTTTTAGTTGTTATAATTTTTGGAACTTCATATATGGAAACTGGAGGTGTATCTATTGTCACTACAAGTTGGGTTTGTAAGGTTTTGCTAATTTGATCTACCCATGGTTTGTTGCCTATGTTTGGAATCAAAGATGGGTTTAAGGAAGCCATTTGGTACTACACATAATTGGTTCTATGAATACAATAGTGTAAGCT
>BQNB010134724.1:0-18270 GCA_026074375.1 Tanacetum coccineum | reverse complement strand
TTAAATGATTAGTTTGGGGAAGTTTCGAGGTATTTGGTTATAAGGCATGTGATATTGCGTGAGGACACGCAATCGTTTAGTTTGGGGAATTTTGATAGGTGTAAAATACACATATCCGTTATACCTAAAATAGCCCAATTAAACCCAAAACATACTTAAAATGGCAAAAATATACTTGTTTTTGTGTTTTGTGTGTGCAGGTTCGGATATATCAAAAATCACAAGAAAACCGTCAAAAACGGACAAACACGGACACGAGAAACGAAAGAGCACAAGAGAAGCCAAAGATTCAAAGCCAAAGCCAAAGATTCAAAGCCAAAGCTAAGAAAAGTCAACCTTCAGTCAACCCTAGGTCAACAGAAGTCAACTCACTAGAAGACAAAAACTTAAAATATTTCAAATCAACCCTCTAAGTTTCAAAAAGTTACCATATTGGTCCCTAACTCTTATTGGGCCCTTAAACCCTAAAAACCATATCCGGAAACCTTTAAACCAAAAAACCAAGTCCAAGCCTACAACAAAAGCCCAAACCCTAAAGCCCATTTGCCTTTTATAAAACCACAAGGACTTAAGTTGCCATTTTTAAAAGTTGTTTTACATTACAACTTTAAATAATCAAAGAGAGGGACTGAATTTGTAATTACCCAAAGTTTAAAAACATTTTACCCCGTTTTAGTTATAAAAAGGGCGCCAAGGGTGTGTTACTATTCATGCTTCGTCCCTAGTTACCCCTTGGTCAAAACAAAGGGCAAATAGAAATTGAAGGGTGATTTTGACCATTGAAGTGATGTAGAACGCAATGACAAGGTCAAATCAGTCTAATCAAGCACTTTAAGTGGCTAAAGGGGCCCACGTGGATGTAGAGAAAGCATAAAAGAAGAGGGGTTTTACTCTATTATCACTCACATAACTAGCACAAGCTGTCACATCAAAGGAATGACAGCTTGGCAATCCGTGTGTGCATCTTTTGATCCAAGGGTTATTATTGTTGATCCAATGATTGGGAAAATGAATGGCAGAGATTTGTGATGCAAGCAAAGGCCTAGAATATTCATTAGCAGGCTATAAATAGCCCTCACTATCACACACACACGGGGAGTTAGTTAGCTTTTCATTTTTTTAGCTTAATCATTTTTAGCTTATTTAGTTTTCCTTTAAATGTAATTTCATAAAAACTCTTGTAATTTGAAGTTTTAAAGTATTGTACCTCTTTTATTAGTTAATGAAACCACTCAATTAAGTTTACATAAGCTGTTTTTCATTTTATAAGCTCTTAATCATTCTCTTATGATCCATAAGCTAAGTTTCAGCTCTCATGAGTCTATAAGCTCATGATTTGAGCTTTATTCAGTGCTAATCAAACTCAAACATTTAAAAATAGGATAAACAACCTTACCTTGACCAATGGACAATTAAGCTTTTGGAAGGAGATCCAATAATGGAAGGGATCTCATGGACTTTAACTAGCTTATCCATAAGGATAAGCTAGAGCTAGTAGATAAGCTCAATTGAGCCTTTAAGCTTCTGTTTGGCTGAAGCTACTTGTAAGTCCTTCTTTTACTTTCCTTGTCTTTAATTTCTAGTTTAATTGCTTAATAATTGCTTATTAGTGTAAACTGCTTATTTGCTTAATCTGTCTGCTAATTAGTTCTTATTTGTGCTTATTATTATCTACTTGTGATCATTAGTCAGTAGTTAGTAGTTAATATAGATTAGATAATAGTTTGTTTTCAATTCTGTCTTAAAACCATAAAAAGCCAAAAATAAGTAGTTTAGCTTAGATTCTTAGATATAGCTTATTTGATTAATGAAAAATGTTTGTTAAGCTTGTTAAAAGCTGTTAGTTATCTGGTAATTAGAATTAGATCATTAGATCTTAATATAATAAGCTTAATCAAAATCTGCCTTATTATAAAGGAGTGTTTGGAACAGCATGTTTTGACCTTCAAAAGTCAATGACAATTGATGTTTTTGTTTTTGTCAACTGAGTTTTCATAAATGATTAGGTTTTGAGCAAGTTTTTAGGATTAGTTTGGATTTAACTTCATTTTAAGGCTTAATCTCTAAGCTGTGCACCAGGGGAGATTTCTCCCTTTGTTTTGATTACTAAAATTTAGCCCAAGCTCTTATAGGCTTGGTAATTGTCTATTTTGTGATCTAATACACTCAATAAGAGTGTTCAATGCAGGTTAGACCAAAGAGGTCACCTGCAAGTTGGTTTTGACTTTTGTTAATTTGTGCTAGCAGTAGTAACCTTTGTTACTACTGCTGTCATTTCTAGTTTAATTTTAGGTTAGTTAATCTAAGTTTTAGTATCTTAAATTTTAGTAGCTTTAAGTTTAGTCATAGCTTAGCATAGTTTAAGGCTTGTTTTTCATTTCTCAGCTTATTTGTTTAGGTACAATTACTCTCTAAATTTTCAAAAAAAACACCAAAAAGACCAAAAACAGTAGCTTTTAAGAATTAGTTTTAAAATTTTGATTTCTAGCTTATAGGTTGTGTTTTTATGATTTGGATTTATAGCCTTTAAGTAGTTTAATAAGTTTTCAAAAGCCAGGGTTCTGAATTAGCTTATTAAGTTCTTTAGCTTAAGTGGATTTTGTGCTTTTTAAGTTTCTTTCTGAGTTTGTAGGATTGATCTTAATTTTCAGATAGGGTAAAGTGTTTGTAGCTTTAGAAGCTTTTCATTTCTAGCTTGTAGACATCATAAGCTATTCAGAACACTTTTTGCTTTTTCATTTGAGCTTAAAATGAGCTTTGTGCATGCTTTTTAGTGAAAACAAAGTTTTTCAAGCTCATAAGCTCACTTTCTGCAATCAGTTCTTCATAAACTCTTTTTGAGCTTATCTTTGAGTTTCAGCTATTATTGTTTTCATTAAAAGTTCTTAAAAAGTGTCTTCTTTAAGTTTTAGTAATTAGTTTTTGATAAAAGTGAAAAAATAAAAAAAGTGCAAAAAGATGGGGGTTTGCTAGACTTGAACCCACGACCTCCTTCTCACTAACCATACGTCTTACCAATTTGCTTCAATAGCTCATCCATCCATAACTCCCACCTTTTAATACTTATACACATTTTAATTCCATTCTTTCATTATAAGCCGTAGCATATAAGCTCATTTACCCAGCTTATTGATAAGGATGGGTAACGTTTTTTCTTATTTTTCCCCTAACTTTGTTATATCTTTTGACTTTTCTTGAAATTTTGGAGATTTTTTCATTTAGTTAGATTAATTTTAATCATTTTTCTTAGGTTTTAACTTTCAAAAATACATAAAAATAGAAAAAAGTTTTATAAAAATACAAAAAAATAGTTTTTAGCATTAGATTAAATACTTCTAGGTTTACAATCAGAAAAGTCACTTTCAACACTTTTAGATTTTAATTTTCATTTTTGAGCTTTTATTTTTAATTTTAAAAATAGGATTTTAATTTTAAAAATAGTTTTCTAAGTTTTTATGTTATTTTAGATTTTTCTAAGTTTAAAAATCATTTTTCTCAATTTTTAGAACTTAATTTGCTATTTTTTAAGATTTAATTAGATTAAATTAGTTTTTAATTCATAATAAATTCAAAAAGAATCAAAAAAATGTTTTTCTTATTCTTAAAATTTTCTTTTGTCGTATTTGAGGTTTAGAAATTTAGTTTGCATTTTTAGGGGTTAAATTTAGTATTTTTTGCTTAATTGTCGCATTTTATTTGCTCTCGTTAATTAGGTTAAGTGTTTAATTGCTTTTAATTGTTCATTTTAATTGTTGCTTTATTTAGTAGTTATAGATAATCAAAATATCTTTTTTCTCATTCAAATCATAATCCGAGCTAAAACGAGGTTTCTATTTCACAAGTCGTTGGGGAAACGACCTGGGTGATCATTCTTCCCGGTTAAATATACGTATTATATATTATATATCTTTTAGAGTGAGCTTTTCTTAAGGGAGACTTTAGGAAAGTTCTTAATTGCTCTTTTGGTATTATATATTTTTGTGTGTATAAAAACTATCAATCAGTTGCGTTTTTGAATTCAGTACCATTGTCAGTACGAATCTTACAAACTTTGGCTTTGTAATTCAATTGAGCTTGAGTAATGAATTTCTTGATGATCTCTGGAGTTTCATCTTTCGAGCGAAGAAAAGAAACCTACGTATATCTAGGAAAATCGTCCACTGTCACAAGAATATACTTCTTTCCATTGATCGAAGCTACCCTCATTGGACCGCATAAATCCATGTGAAGTAATTCCAATTTAGAATAATCACTTGGAACCAGTTTAGGTGGATGAGAAGCTTTCTTGCTTTTTCCCCTTTCACAAGCAGAACAAAGGTGATCCTTTCCACATTTAAACTTTGGTAGACAGTCAACCAAGTCAAGTCTGGTAAGATCGATTATGTACAAAAAATAAGAGTGTGACAGTCATCGGTGCCATAACCATGACTTTGTTTGAATTGCTTTGGACATGAGCAAACGGGTGACGAAGCACCCTGTCAGAAATGAGATAGCATAACAAATATAGAATCGCGTCCACCTATAGCAAATCATCTCCGACTAAGATTTTGTACGTAACATGTATTAGAATGAAAAGCCACTTCTAATACCATCACAAATTGTCCAACGCTAAAAGAGATTATGTCCAAGACCTTCAATATAAAATACAGGACAAATAGTTGATATTTCCATGTATATAATCGGCCATAGCATTGTAGTTGCGAGCAAAAAATTATCATTTCTAAAGCGAACGGTTACCATGAATTTTTCAATGAAATTTCTCAATAGTGACCGATCACCCGTCATATGCTTTGAACAACCACTGTCAACAACCCATAGAACGATCTGAACTACCTGCAACACAAGAAGAGACAACACTTGGACAACTGGGCAATTTGACTACCCATTTCTTAATTGAAACCGATGGTTTCTTAGATGAACGAGTGTTAGCAACATTCGATTTTATGTTTACAGGAGTCCAAATAACATTTGGTTGTGATTCAAACCACTTTTTCCAAATTCTACTTGTCCGAATCTTGTTCTTTATGAATGTGCTTAACGGTTTATCGCGCAATTTTTTTTTCTTAATCCTAGACGCACTAGAAACCTTATCCTTTGCTTTTGAGGCACTTTCTACATCAATCTTAGATTTGAAAACTACAGAAGTAGTAATCTAGATCTTAGATGTGTCTCTTTCTTAGAAAACCTATCTTAGGAGCTTACGTAATAGTTTCTAAAGATTTTGGTGTCTAGAATGTATATAAGAAGGTTCTACGAACATTTGAACGCACATTCAATTTATGCTTTGCAAGACATTTATCATGACAAGGAATAAGCACATTTTGCATATAAGAAACACATAACAAAGTTTTCGCTTTAGAAGCGTTTGTAACATCAACAGCAATTACATTCTCCTTATTCGAAATAACATTCGCAGATGTATTATTTTTTTGCTTATTTTTCCTAACATAAACTGAAACATTCTTTGTTGCTTTCTTAGAGTTGACTAAAACACTGTTTGTAACACTTGAATCTTTACTCATTGGTCTTCTAACTCTAGATGTAGTATTCACTCCTGTAGAAGATAAACCACTTTTAGTCTTGTTTATTTGTGATTCTTGTGTTGTGACAACTTTGTACATTCCTGGTTTAATGACATTTTTATTCTGATTTGCCCCTGTTTGTTTATTAGTTGAAGTTTGTAAAGTGACTGGTTTTGACACAACATGGTTTTCTTCTATTTTGGAAACATCAATTTTCTTTTGAAAAGCGTGTTTGTTTAGTGGTGTGACACAAAGAAGAGATTAAAAACCATTTGGTTTGTCAAACTTAGTATTTACAGACTTACCTTTTTCAACTTTTTCCAATCTTATCTTTAACTCAGATATGGTAGACAAAAGATCCTGATTCTCAGCACGAATAGCACCATATGCATATGTTTTCTCAGAAACATGAACAATCAATTCATCCATTTCCTTTTGAGTTTGAGACCGTGTCTTTTTTATTGAATCGAAAAGTTTTTGATATTCAATTTTGACATTGTCGCGTTCTTTTATCAAAGATTGCACTTTAAAATCCAAAGACACGTTCTCATTCTCAAGTTTCTCTAACTTTGAAATCCAAGAGTAATCAAGAGGATTTGTGTTTTTATTTCTCAAAGTTGAATCCCATTTATGTTTTTCTTTTTCATTTTGTAGCTTTAATTCAAAATCAACACTTTGCTTTTGACATCTTTGAACACCTTTTTTAAGAATTTTTATTCTAGACTGCAAACCCTCTTGAATCTCAAAAGATTTCTTTTTGACTTGATCAAGTTCATCACTTAAGATCTTATCTACGCATTCATGATTTAACAACACACACAGCTCAACATCATGTTTGAGAGATGCTTCCAAAAGTTGATCTTTCAACAAATCATTTTGCTTCTCTAGTTCATCAAGCTCACTTTCTATCGACTCAAAAACATCTTTCATTTCTTTTATATCCCTTTGAAATAGATTCCGAAAGAATTCAAGATAAACCTTCAACTCGTTAAGAATTGGTTTAACTTGATCTTGACAAAAATCATTGATTTGTATCTCTGCTGGTGATGTTTAAAAAATGCTTGCTCTTTTAACTGTTCTTTGTATTAGCAAAGACAACTTTTCAAAACAAACTTTTATCTTGTCTAATTCTTTGATCAAAGGTGACTCACTTGGCATATTTTTTGATACCGGAATCTTAACCGAGGGAATAGAAGAAGATGAAAAATATTTTTGCTCGACAGAAAGCTCTTTTTGAGGAACAAAATCTTTATAAAGCGCATTTAATTTTTTGTAGTTAATTGTCCAGCAATTTTGTTTATTTGCAACAGCAATTGGATCATTCATTTTTTCTGTCATTTTTTGTTGACTTTTGAAAGCGTCCTCAAGAGTGTCCTCAGAATCTCTAACATTCAAAGGAATTTCTAAATTACCTAAACTAGATGCAACATATAACTTTGGACACTTTGAAATTTCTTGCTTGAGTGTATAAGGATTCGGATACCCCAAACCATGTTTTAATTGTTGGTCATACACAGGTTTTGACATAAATCGTACTAAAGTAGTTTTAACATAAGTCATACTAACTAGGTTTGTCACAGTTCGATTTACTTGTTTAATTATCTTCTATATAAAACATCTTTTATATAATAAAAGATTTACAACATTTCAGAGTTTTTTATCAAATTAAATCTTAAGATAAAAAAATTTTAACCAATCAGAAAGCTTGATTTTGCCACGTAGGTAAAATCGTGCGAAATGATTGGTCAATAAAAAGTCAAAATTGAATCAATTTGGTCAAAATTAAAAAATTTGGTGAAGAAATCTGGTGGAGAAATCTGATGGAGAAACAAAAACACATAATAATATATGTGTCAAATTTGTGAAAGAGAGATAAATTAATAAAATTTTTAGTGGTTTTAATTTTAAATAAAATATATGTGAATAAAAGTGTAAATTTATAATTATACAAGTTTTATTATAACTTAAAAAAATAAACATAACCCCCTTGAACTTAATAACCTCGTAGACTTTATATTTTAAAATACAACAAAAACAAACATTTTCTTACTTCCAAACAAAGATTTAACATGATCTAATCACATCCCAAATCTACCCAAAGACTTTTTGGTGGATTTTTCATTGTCGTACTGAAATCATGTTGTACAACCGAAACACATTGAAGGTTCACTTGAGCCGATTCCGGGCTACCTAAAAGGGTAGTTTCGCTGGGATTAGTTAGCTCACAATGTCGAGTCAGAAAACAGGTAAATAAAAAAAAATAGTAATCATCCTCAAGTTAATATACTACGTAATATATAAAATATTTAATAATTCTATTATCTTCATATATTTCGATAATACTCTATAACATAACTTATAAAACAGAAAAAAATAAAAATATACATGTAGTTTAAAAAAACATAATGTCTAAGCCTCGTGCGTGCACGGGCATTAAAACTAGTTATAAACTACAACGATAACAATAAACCTTATTTTCAAAAAAAACAAATACATAGTTTCCCAAGGTATTTGTTACATGCTTACATTTTAATTTTTTTCTTTTATATCTTATTATATAAGAGATATCAAAAGCTTTTGAAAAACATGTATATGAATATTGTTTTATTAATACGTGCTATATTAAGATAAAAACTAAAAATGTTATGAGAAGTTGGACAATGTTAAAATACTTTTTGAGCACTCCCAAAACTTGACAACAACCAGAGTACCTCTTTAGTGTCTTTGTTTATAGCCATCAGCAAGGTTGGCAACTCGCGCTTCGCTGCGGAACGCGAGAAACAAACAATAACCCCAATGATTATTTTCGTAAATTGTTTATGAATTTTTTTACGAAAATAGTCTCTGGGTTATCGTCCCGTTGCAAAGTTAGTCATTAAAGACTAACTTTGCAACAAACCGATAACCCCAAAAACTATTTCCGTACAGTTTGATTTTATTATTTTATTACATAGTGAGTCGTGTACTTTGAGGATAGTGACAAAGTTGTGATTCTATATAAACACCTTCTATTTTGAATTTTCTATATAGTATTATAAAAGTACATTTTTAGCTCATCTCAAAAGATTCTTTTAGTCCCACTTAATTTTGTATTTTATTATTTATTTATAGTGCTTGACAACCAATTTGATTATTCTAAAATATAAATATATAATAAAATGAACATAACGTTTTCTACGATATTTTAAATTTTACTCCTTTTTTTCTAAAAAACAAGACATTTATAGTTTTTCCAACCATATATAACACATTGTGTTTTAAATTGTATATTAGTGCAGTTAATTCGTAAACTTATTTTGTATATATATATATTTATGGAAGGGGTAGTTATTTTGGATACCCTTCATTTCTTGGATACGATGGGATCAATTCCAACCCTCCATCTAACTGGGATTAAAAGGATATGTTGATTAAAAAAAACAAAAAAAGGGTGGAGGGGTATTTACGTCATTTTCTCTCACACACCTACCACCTCCAATTCATCTCATCTAGATCTAGATATTATTCTCTTTCTCTCTCATCACACACACACACACATACACACACTAAAAACACATACTTTTACACCGATTCAAAAATACATACACTAAAACACATACACAAATCAAAGATCATCCACGAATCGCATTAAAAATAAAAGAAGAAGATGTCGATGATGTTGTTGAAGAACAAATCTTAACAATTAAGCTTAAAGCTGAAGATTCGAGTAAAAAGCTGATGAAATACAAGCTTAAAATCACTAATTCAGGTATAAAACACTTCATCTACATATTTTAATGTTTCTAATAGTTTTTGAGAACATATTTTTGATTTTTTTCAATCTATGTGATTATAAAGTTAATAGATGAAGATTATTTTGATGTTATTCTGATGTTAGATGAAAGTACTTTTAGATATATTTGTATTTTGATGGGGGTTTATTTTAAATTTATTTTTTATTGACTTTAATGAAGAAAATAAGTGATTAGAAGTTAAGTTTTCACTATTTAGAAGAATTTGTTAATGATATTGTGATTTTAGAGACGAAATAATGGACTAGAAGTTAGTTTGAATAAGTAAAAGCACGAATAAGCTTTTGCTGAAGGTGTAGGGTGTCTAAGCATGTAGGGAATCCGTAACTTATTCTAACGTTTAACAGATATATTAAAGACATATTAGTGAAAAATCATATATGATAAGTAGCCTAAACAAACTGTAAAAACTTATGTAATGTCTCACACATGATATAAGTTAGGTTTTAAGCATTTATAATATATCATATACGATAATGTGCTTGAAAATAAAATACAAGCAGTTTGTGATCTCCTGGTGAGTAATTAAAAGTTAGTTTTGTGTATAATATCATATATGATAATCTGCTTGAAAGTCAACTTCTGTAACACTATAATATATCATATATGATAATGTGCTTGAAAATAAAATACAAGAAACTCTGTGATCTCCTGGTGAGTAATTAAAAGTTAGTTTTGTGTATAATATCATATATGATAATCTGCTTGAAAGTCTACTTCTGTAACACTATAATATATCATATATGATAATGTGCCTGAAAACAAAATCAAATCTTTTTATTTGTGTAGAGAAAGCTATTTTCAAGGCCAGAGAAGTGAACATTAAGAAACAACAATCACCAGACCAAAGTGAGCTACAAAAAGACAATGCATGTTGGGAATTAAGGGCTTCTACAAGTTTCTACTGCTGGTTCAACTTAGTACTGTCAAGAGAAGACTTAGTACTGCTAAGCTAAGTTAGTACTGCTATTGTTATAGTTAGTACTGCCAGTACAAAATGTTAGTACTGTCAGTTTATTAGTACTGTTAGTTGAAAATAGTTAGTACTGCTTATGTGATATGCATGAGATATATTAGGAATAGATATGCATGATCACGTAACGCGTTTTGTAAGCCCATTAGGGTTTTCTTGGTGTATAAAAGGAACCCTACGACATAGATCTAGATATCAAGTTTTATATAGTTTTCATAGCAAATATAGTTAGTATTCATAGTTTCAAGGTTATTCTGTAACTTTGATTGTGTTTAATATATTAAAAGTTTAGCAAGATCTTGTTTTACTGTTTCATTGTTCTTCTTAGTATTACAAGCTAGATTCCGCATAGTTTGTAGTATTTACAATCTTAGTTTCTACTATAGTTGTTTTGGATCTATCCAACACAACTAAGCTTTAACAAGCTAAGTAAGATCTGTTCAAAAGGGATCAACAAGTGGTATCAGAGCTTGTTGAGAAACTTTGAATAAGAAGAACACTACATCTATACAAGATCTCATATTCAAAGAGAAGATGGAGTCACAATTAGAAACTACCCAAACAGTGTCTGCACTAAAACTTTCGGTACTCAAAACTAGAGACTATGATCTCCGGAGCATGAGAATGGAGCAATATCTTACTCACACTGATTATGCTATTTGGGAGGTTATTGTGAATGGTGATGCACCTGCTATTGCATCAGCTAGTGCTGGTACTGAAGGTCCCATTCCTCCTAAAACTGCTGAACAAAAGCTAGCAAGAAAGAATGAATTGAAAACAAAAAGCACTATGTTGTTGGCCATTCCTGATGAGCACCTATTGAAGTTTCATAGAATCAAGGATGCAAATACCTTATGGGAAGCAATCAAGGCCAGGTTTGGAGGCAACAAAGAATCAAAGAAAATGCAAAAAACCATTCTGAAGCAGCAATATGAGAATTTTGCTGCATCAAGATCTAAAGGACTAGATAAAACCTATGATAGGTTTCAGAAACTCATTAGCCAATTGGAAATTCATGGTGAAGTTATCTCTCAGGAAGATGCAAATCTGAAGTTGTTGAGAAGTCTACCATCAGCTTGAAACAATATTGCTTTAATAATGAGAAACAAAACTGATCTAGACACATTGAGCATGGATGATTTGTATAATAATCTAAAGGTGTATGAATCTGAGATTAAAGGCCAATCAAGCTCAAGCTCAAACTCTCAGAATGTGGCTTTTGTATCTTCAGAAAACACCAGCAGTACTAATGAAGCAGTTAATATTGCTCATGAAATTTCTACTGCTAGTTCACAAGGACAAGCTTCTTCCTCAACTTATGCTGATGATGTCATGTTTTTCTTCTTTTCTAATCAATCTAATAGTCTACAATTGGACAATGAAGATCTGGAGCAGATTGATACTGATGATCTTGAAGAGATGGATCTCAAATGGCAGGTGGCCATGCTTACCATGATGGTGAAAAGATTCTTAAAGAAGGCAGGAAGGAATATGAATTTCAATGGCAAAGAAACTGTTGGCTATGATAAGACAAAGGTTGAATGTTACAACTGCTACAGGAGAGGTCACTTTGCTAGAGAATGCAGGGCACCAAGGAATCAGGGGAATAGAAATGGAGATGGTCCAAGAAGGAATGCACCAGTGGATACATCTACTACAAATGCCTTGGTTGTTCAAGATGGGATAAGTGGTTATGATTGGAGCTTTCAGGCTAAAGAATGCATCACAAACTTTTCTCTAATGGCCTATACATCTCAAGGCTCATCAAGTTCATCAAGTTCAGACTCTGAGGTACATACTTGCTTTAAAGATTGCTTAAAATCATATGAAACTCTTCAAAAACAGTATGATCAACAACGTGAAGCTCTTAATAAATCTAATCTAGAAATTATAGGTTATCAAATGGGATTAGAATCATTAGAAGCTAGGATAGTTGTTCATGAAAAGAATAAAGTTGTTTATGAAGAAGATACTTCATTTTTAAAGTATAATGTCCAAGTAAAAGATATCTCTATCAAAGACCTTAAAAATCAGTTAGAATAAGCTTTAAAAGAGAAAGATGATTTGAAACTTAAACTAGAAAAATTTGAAGAATCATCAAAGAATCTAACTAAACTATTAAATAGTCAAATAAGTGTTAAAGACAAAGCTGGTCTTGGTTATGATAGTCAAATGAATGAGAGTGAAGTGGTTTATAGTGTGTTTAACGGTAGAGAAAGTAATGTAGATAATAGTCCTGTAAATGATAGATTCAAAACCGGTGAAGGGTTTCATGCAGTTCCCCATCCCTACACTGGGAACTACATGCCCTCAAGACCTAACTTATCCTTTGCTGGGTTAGATGATTCTGTCTATAAGACTAAAGTGAGTAAAACTAAAACTAGTATATCTAAGACTAGTAAGGATATTGTAGAAAAGCATAAAACTGTTAGGCCTAGTGCTCCTATCATTAAAGATTGGGACACTGATAGGGATAATAATAGTGTGTTTAGCCCTAAAACTGATCAGACAAAACCAAAGTTTACAAAAATCAATTTTGTCAAATCTGATGAGAATATGAAATTTGTTAATAAGGAAAACACACATAAGCAAGTAGAGTATCCCATGAAAAGTCAAAGTCCTAGGGGTAATAAAAGAAACTAGAATGGAATGATGACTCACATTGGTACAAAAACTAGTATTGGTCACTCTAAAAATGTGTGACAATATACATATGGTCGCACGTGTTTTTTTTGGTGTTTCTCACTAAAGATCGCGCCACTGTAGGTCACATACGGTCACGTTAGGGATTTCGTGGCTATTTCCATTGAAAAAGAGTGACAAAAACCCGAATATGTGTGACAAATTAGGCACAAGTTTTGTTGGATTAATCAGTATTAGTGACCGTTAACACTTTATAGTCACACGAATGGTTTTTGAGAGTAACTATTGTTCGTCCTTTGGCCACATAAATATATAATATATGTGACATTTGAGATGATTTATTCAAGTAAATTTGTATTTTGTGTGACTATTGCCCATCCTATGGCTACATGAATATATAATAAATGTGGCCTTTGCGATGATTTAGTCACATGAATCATGTTTTTTGTGGGGATTTTGTAACATATAAGTAATAAAAAATTGGCCGAAAGTGTGAATAAGTGTGACCATATGCTTTGTAAACTAAAGAAATGTGTATTTTGTGTGACTAATGTTCATCTAATGGCCACATGATCTTTATGTTTGTGTGGCCTTTGCTATGATTTAGTCACATAAAGCATGTTTTTGTGGGGATTTAGTCACATACAAGTAAAATTGGCCGAAAGTGTGAATAGGTGTGACCATACGCTTTGTAAACTCAACTAAATGTGTATTTTGTGTGACTATTGTTCACCATTGGCCATATGATCTTTATGTTTGTGTGGCATTTGCTATAATTTAATCACACAAAGCATGTTTTTTTAGGGATTTAGTCACATACAAGTAACCAAAAAGTGGCCAAAAGCGTTAATAAGTGTGACCATATGCTTTGTAAACTCAAGTGAATGTGTATTTTGTGTGACTATTGTTCATCCAATGGCCACATGATCTTTATGTTTGTGTGGCTTTTGCTATGATTTAGTCACACAAAGCATGTTTTTTGTGGGAATTTAGTCACATATAAGCAAGCAAAAAGTGGCCAAAAGTGTTAATAAGTGTGACCATATGCTTTATAAATTCAAGTAATATGTATTTTGTGTGACTATTGTTCCCCCAATGGCCACACAAATTTTATAATATGGAATTGCAGGGAATCGAACCCCGTGCCTCTCGCATGCAATGCGAGCGCTCTACCATGTGAGCTACACTCCCAAAATGTAACAGTATACATGTGTTTTCAATAGAGACTTGCTAATAAAATAATAAGAGCTATAATGCTCTTAATTATACTTGAAACACTTACAATAGTATCTGAAGTGTCCTGTGAATTGTTATTGAAGTTTGGCTATTGCTGTCATCTCGTCCAAATATAAAAGATCTTACCCAATGAATACCAAGAGTCCAAAATATAGCTGCAACAACAAAAACAAACATGAACCGGACGATTAAGCATCACAAAATACTAAACTTAAAATAATCTTTATGCGAAGTTATTGTCTAGTGGGATAAATTGCACCGGATATTATGTATAAGAAGATGAATGTCCTTAATCATAATGGTAATCCAGGATTTGATGCAAGTATATTATGTGAAAGCAGTTTTCTAAATTGTGTACCTTGTCGACTTTCCTGGAAGAATGTCCATCAAAGAGAAATCATGATAAGGGGGCCTGCAATAGCGGACGACAAAGATATCAACCAAGAATTTCATACATAGATATACATGTGTTATATCACATATGGTATGATGAAAGGCCTATATATCATGAAAGTTTGAAACATGCTAGATATTTATCTTCCTAAGAGTTAATCGTCATAGTACAATCATTTCTCTTATTCTAAAAGAGACCCGACTTATAAGAGGTTATTTAACCTTATCTGGCTACCTTCATTCCCATTCCAGCATGCATACATATACATTAAGAGAATCATAGACAATGGTACGGTATATATAAGAATACATATGAACATTCAAAAGACAAATGGTTTTACCAGATAAACAACCGGTTTGGCAGTGAGCAATTGAAAAACATTCAAGATTTCAATCTCAACAGCTTTCCAGTCCCCTAACCGTATATCTTTTTCACTCTCCAGCCAGGTTTTGACCTGCAGTAAACAACCAGAATCATCAATCATTACAATTCCAATTCACAAGTATTTCCATAAACTTAGCGTTTAAGGTGCTAGTGAAACAATATCTCGTCAATATAACTTAGCATATAATTAACATATTTTTTGGGTAAAGGGGACTCACCCCGGTAAGTCAAGCAGTCTTAATTCATTGAGCAACACTAAAATTCTCAGGCAACACTAAATTTTCTTTGAGCCCAAACAACATTAACCACATTCAGCAGCACTAATGTAAACTTGGTAGTCTTAAAGGATATTCGGACATCATTAGCTTACAAATGCAGCACTAATTTTCAAGGAGTAGTACTAATGTTATATTGGCAGCGAGCATTACTAATTTTTAATGGCAGCACTAATTTTCAAGGAGTAGTACAAAGGTAGCACGAATTTTCAAGGAGCCGTACTAATGTTGATTCAGCAGATGTTGAATTGACTTTGGCTGACAATAGCCTGTTATATAATACCTGCCAAAAATATACCACTAAAAATCTAGACAAATAATCTTGATTTGAAGAAAAGGAATTAAGCAAACTGTAGTCTTACTTGGTGGAGCCGAAAAAGGGCGTAAAATGATTCATTTCGATAGAAAACGTTGTAATCTTTTTTCCCACCATCATGTAATGGAGAAGCCACACGTTTTGCCAGTGGTTTTGCACTTAGCAAAATATGATCTGAATATGTGCCATCTATACTAATAAAGTTTGCATCCTCTATCCCCTCGGCCTCTCCTTCGCTTTCTGCTTTACCATCAAGATCATCACGGTCTCCATCTTTATGATCTTCCCGTTTTCCAGAACATTTTTACTGTCCTCTTCATCAGCATCTGCATCAATCTCCATGCTATGTTTTTCTTTAGCATTTGACCCATTATGATCACCATATGCAGCAAAATAAGCCTCATCAAAATAAACATTAGGTGATAACTCTCCCTCTTCTTTCTCAAATTTAGCAAAATTTGTATTTGCCACGGGTGGAGTTCTTGAGGTATCACCTTGCTGTAGGATAAAAAGAAAAAGAAAAAATATGAGATAATTCATTTCAAGGCGTGAAAGCAACGGCTATACGTTACATTCAAACCTGAGATGATGGAACGTCATCAATGTTTGACTTGGCTTCATGGCCATCATCATGAACATTACGTGGTCTCAGTGTTGGACACGCCTTGTAACGAATATTCAAAAACTGGGCTCACGCCAATAGCAGCTTGCTTGTATACAATTAAATGTTCGAGACATGTTAAATGTCAGTATATCTTACGAAGATAATCCGTGTATCTAGAAGAACATTATCATTTACAACACCAACGATGGCCCGCTTTATCCCTAAAACATGGTTACATAACATCTTTTTCTACTCTTGATCCATCTTCTTTGGGTAAAGTACCACCATTTACCATAATTACCTTGCTTGAATCTACTCTTTTTGGTGAAACATTATCATCACCATTGCAAGCTGGTTTTCCTTGTTTGACATTATTAAAAGTAACACTATTAGCTCCTAGGCTTCCATCACTGTCACCTTCATTTGTGGTTGCACCACATGTAGATATCTCGACATCTTCGACATTATCAGAATTTTCAGGTCGAGAAGGAACATAGAGCATTGGCTCTAAGAAGGTAGTCCAAAGCTTCAATACATGATTCACTTGTTCTTTGGTAGAGCAAACCTCTTCACACAAATACTTAATAATTTTAAATAAATCAACATGAATATCCTTGTCAGTCAAGTAATATTCAAGATGTGGCACATAGAGTGTCTACTTCCAGCAGCAACACTATAGAGCACATCATCATCTTTCCGGCTCTTTTCCTTTGTTTCTTTTATCTCAGCCACTAAGCCTATAGTAATAAAGAAACATAAAGGATCTTCAGTATAAGAAAGAAAACCATAACTAGTAGAAATAAGATTCACTTACATTTTGTGCTCAAATCCTTTGAATCTTGCTGCTTTAAATAGAAACTTCGGTGATCAAGTGACTTGTAATGGTTCTTCGCATATATGTCTACCCAGACCTTGTTAAAATTTTCTCGACACTTTATTCACTCTTCTTGTTTCCTCTTCATACGAATTAATATAACACGTACCGCAGTAGATGGGCTTTTACGCAGTGTTTCCATCACTTCAAGACCATGATCTCCGTATAAACGCTCAATATAGCGTAAATTCAGAGCTACATGTATCCAAAAAAAAATATAGATGTAAGAGCAAAACATAAAACTATATCAACTTTTTCATAACTAACCAGCAGGGATAAAATAATATAAGACCTAAGAAATGATCTTCGACATGAATGGAACCCTCTGAACTAACTGAACGGTTGTTAATGCCGTTTAGTAGTTCCTCAACACGTTTGAGAGCTGAGTTCACAGACTCCAATAACATGTCTAACTCAAACCTAGAAGTGTAAAAAATAAGCACAAATGATAAACTCGAGGTAAAAAAATGTAGATAAGCCATTTTAAATTTTTCCTTAGATAATCAGTTTTCTTGCAATAAATTATTTGAAGTCCTAATCTGTTTTGTTGCAGTATTCATATATTCTAACTTTATTCGACTTCAAGTCACAATAATCATATAATCAACACTAAAACACAAATCCAAACACCCCACATGACTTGTTTAGAACATAATGAGACCTTGATAGTTATATATCTAAACCAACAATTGGAAATACATGTACTGTATATTTCATTTCATTAGTTTCAATGATATTAGTTAGGGGTGTAAACGAACTGAGCGTTCAACGAACCATTTGTAAATCGTTCGGCGAGAAACTCATTTATTTAATAAATGAACGAACACGAACAAGTTTTTGGATCCGTTTAGTTAGATAAACGAACGTGAACAAACACTTCGTTCGTTCATTTACGTTCGTGATTATGTCAGTCCGATTAAGCTCATTTATCTTGTTCGTTTACGTTCGATTAACATCCCAAGTGTTAAAAAAGTTAATAAATTATATATTTAGTATTTTGCAGTCCATGCTAATAATATATTAATATAGTACTTAATGATAGACATTGAATAAACCCGTTGGTGAAACTTTATTATCAACCAATATTTATAATAGTGAAACCCTAATACCCAAAACCCACAAACCGGGCTTGGGCTTATTTAGCCTCTAATACTCCCCCGCAGTCCGAGCGGCAAAATGGCGAAAGCTCGGATTGGAGTAGTAAACTAGAAAAGGAGAAAATTAAAACAAAACAAGACATGAACAACCGAAACAAAGG
>BQNB010134723.1:0-10197 GCA_026074375.1 Tanacetum coccineum | reverse complement strand
CCACTAATGAAACCATGGTATGACATTGCACAGGAAAACATAAGTTATAACGGTAGTAATGAATTGGCTAGGCTAGCACGTTTCTCTCCCTGATATCATCTTTACTTTTAGCATATTTGCTTTCTTGTTAATCTCATAATCCATCTGAAACTATTTTCAAATGTGACACTTTCAAATTAAAACTAATAACACTTAGCTCTTAGGACGACCTCAGATTTACCATCTATGCACTACTCACGATCGGGTTCTTTGCCTGTTAGTGCGTTTGTCAGGTGAATCGAGTTTTATAAATTAAAAACTTGAGTAAAAAATTATTTGAAATAAATACGCATCAAGTTTTTGGCGTCGCTACCGGGGAGCTAAAATTAGTATTAATTTGATTTCTTGTAATTATTTCCATTCTTTCTCTAACTTTTAAATTCTGTAGATAATATCATAGAGGGGATCAATATTGATGATATCACCATTAAGCAATATCTTAGGCTTACACAAGAAAACCAAACGCCTTACATGGTCAAGAAGGTTGATGACATGACTATTAACGAATATATGGAATACGAGGAGAGGATGAAAAGGCAATACAGTAGGAATTCAGGATCCTACTTTCCAACCTATTCTAGCCATTACACATCTAGCAATAACACCACCATAAAATGTCCTCGTAACGCTTACTTTAATCCTATCCAACCAAACACTAAGTTTAATTATGATTCGGAGGATGGGTACACAACTGATGAGGAATCAGTTACGAGTAAACATGAAGCACTTGACTTTGCTCATACTGACAATGCTCGATCTCTTGAAGATGAATTAAGTTCTGAAGAAGACCTTGATAAGTGTTTGAAAGCAGAAATGGAAAAGCACCTGAGTATGCAGGATGAAAAAAAATAAGGAAGATGCACTAATTGCCATTATAAAATCTATTAGAGATGAATGTAGGGTTGTTCATAAAAATAAGCGGATAAGTGCTCCAGAAGTCGATTTAAAAAAATCTTCTAAGGACATAGAAGACACAATCAATAATGACAATTTCACGAGCAATTTTCCATACAAATCGTCACTTGAGGAGCTAAACCCACGAGGTTTCCTTTTTCCCTTCACAATTGATAATTATAATTCTTATGTTATGGCTAATATAGATGCTAGTAATAATGTCATGCCTAGGAGCATATGTGAATACCTAATGTTAGCCAATCTTGAGGAGGCCTATATGTCAGTCGAAATGGATGATTTAACGCAACAAGAAACATTAGGCACTATGAAAAATGTCTTGGTTAAAATTGATAAGTTTGAGTTCCTATGTGATTTTGTTGTTGCTGATATGCTGAAAATCTTGGAGAAATAATTATCTTAGGAAGACCATTCCTAGAAACCCTTCATGCCCAGATAGATGTCTTCCAAGAGGAAATTTCATTAGGAATTGGCGAAGATAGAATTAAATTTGGCGTAAATGGAAATCTTCGCTCATATAACAGTCCAATCAAAAAAGTTTACATGGCAAATACTAGTTAGGAGGAAGAATATTTTAATCCCCTTGAGATAGGACAAGATCTATTCTCATACAAATCTCCTGCATGTTTGCAATTTGAACAAGATACTAGAAATTACAATATTATTGATCCACAAAATGAAATTTTTGAACAAACTAACCTTTTATTGGATAAAAGGGGGTTGACAAAAAGATGGCATGTATGTAAACCAGTTTAAGTGTTGTATGATGACGGGAGTGGTGAAGATTATGGAATGTGGCCACTTGCAATCCTAACTCAAGTTTCTGCTATGGTTATAAAGAGGTTTTCGGGAAAAACGAGCAGGGAACGCTTAGACAATGGGTATGTTTCCGGGACCATGAGAGGCGTACGGTGAAAGGAAGTTGTATGGGATTTGCAGAATTCCTTCAAATTCGTTACGGAAATCAAAGAATTGATAATACAACTCGTGAACGGAGATATTATGAATAGGTTGCTCAAAATTATGAGTTTGATAATAACATGACCCCGTCAACAACAACAGTGTCCGACAAATACCCATATAAAATCAATCATCCGACACCTATCCCGCTTGACGCTTGGGACACAAGGAGACATATTACCTATAAAGGGAGTACTTATAATCAATACATACTTAATGATGATCCTGCACCGTTTTCTCCTGAGCATCCGGAGTTAGGATAAAAAGCTAATATAAGTGAATCCCAGAAGATACGACCCTTTAGACCACGCCCTTGTGATTACTCATTTGATGAATGGCTAAAAGTCAAAATAGGGCATACCAACATATACGACTCTGATCAGGAAATTGTGTTCAATGAATGGATTCTCGACAGTTTTGATATTGAGGAAGAATATGCTAAGGAAATTAGGAATCCATATTCAGGAAGATTTGACGAGTACAAACAAGTGTTTAACAATAAGGTTGAACATCTGTCAAACGAGTACAATCTAAGAATTAGAAAAAAGGGGTATGTCCTGGACGATGTTTGGGAGAAATGCGAACAATACCATAGAATAATTATTGATCCTTGGCACGACAAAAGTTTCAAAGAGGATGAGCTATGGCGAAGTGGAGATGAAAAAACCGATTATGAACCACCATATGTGGACATTAAAACTTTTGAAGTAAAAAAGTATTCCTTTAAAGGGGGCAAAGTTTTATATGTGTAACCAAACGGGATAATGATGCATTACCTTTAGGATGAGTAAATGGGGCAAGATTTAAGGCAATGATTAGGAAGGAGCTGAAGGACAAAGGTGTCACTCACGATGAAACGTAGAGTGGGCATGAGTCTAACTTAACGACTCGTTAATAAACAAAAGTGCTTGTTGGGAGACAAACCGTCTTTTAATAAATAAATTTCATTTCTCGCATATTAGTTGGTTTGCATGTTTTACCTTGTTTTACAGGTCTCATCAGCTAGGAGGCAATTCTCGAGACCGACTCGACCCGTAATCATATTGTAGCTTTGCTGATTTAGCTGCAGTTACGGCATAACGTAAAAGGTTACGTCGTAACCTATTTATTACGACGTAAACCCTACAATGGTTGTGCCGTAAACATTAAACTAAAGTTTTTACAAAATAATAAACAATATGAATCCGGTGTAACCCAATCATCCATAGTTTACGCCGTAAACCTCTATCTGCAAAACCTTGGAAATTAAGTTTAATACATTTGTAAACCCATGAAATATTCTAAATAACTTTGTAGATGTTTTCTAGGAAACCCTCACGAGACTTCACACTCCTCCACTTAGGGGCTACCAAGTGATTTAAAAGGCTAGTTGTATATGCTAAATCAACCGTGTATTCCTACGAAAGAGTGAGTTAGGTTTGTATTTCTTGTATATTTCTCTTTGAATGGTTTTATGCTTTTAGTTTGTTTTAGTGATCACGGAGGATAATGAGCTTGCTCAAGATGGAGATTTTTCCATCAGATTATTTCATTTCATATGTTCTGAAGCAATGCTCAAGGGAATTTCTAGTCCTAATTCTACTCTTTTCTATTTATTGCATTATCTTAATGTACAATAGGGACATTATACAAATCAAGTGGGGGATGAGAGTAGAATTATCACTTGAACTATTCTTGCCTTTAATTTTTCTAGATCTTGAAAATTTGTGCCGATTAATTTAAATTTTTTAACATAATTTTAACTACTAAACTAAATTACATCTTTGCCGAATAGCACAATACCTTTTATTAATAATTTGGTGGGTTTAAGCAGAAATGTTCCGTTTTCATCTCATTATACAAAAATCCACCAAAATATTGAGTGTGCCGGTAGTATTGTAGACTTTAGAACTTGGCATGTACATCATTTCGAGACCTAATTGATTAGCAGGAATAGATGGTTCAAGAAGGCAACATTTAGGAACTCACCCAAATAAGCCTATATGTGTGTATTTATCGACTTGTCACACTGACTTGTTGGCCTCCCATGATAAAAACCCTTTTGTTGCACTTATCATTAGTTCAAGATACCCCTAGATCACGCATTTTAAAGGCCAATCTATGGTATTTCAACCTAAAAAATATTTTATTGTTACAACCATTTCACTTAACCAACCCTTAGCTCTATTTATCCTTGTGTTGAAATTTTTGGCTACCTAAGTCCATGGTTCAGGAAAATGGTTTGAAGATTGGTACTTTCGTTGACGACATGCTATTTTGATCATAGAAGACCCCCTGGTATTATCATTTTCAATACTGTTTATCTCAAGTGGGGGGATATGCAATATGTTATATACATAAGTGTTATAAAATAGAAATAAAGAAAGGGTGGTGCACCTATAAGCCACCAGGTGAATAATGGAAGATGGTGAAATAATAAGCCATCCAATGTATAAAGGTGGAGCAACTATAAGCCACCTAAATAAAGGAATGGTTTTAGCATGCTCCGCAAAGTTCTCAATATTAGCATAACCCATATTAGATGAATGATCAGATTTACGCACTCGAGAGACTTGAACTATGGATGGACAAGGTAATCTGGTTATGGTACCTTATATTACCTATGAGACCTATTAGGATTGTGTTTTTACTTAAGCACCATTAAATGTGTATACCAAGATCTATCCTAACCCTTATGTCACCAATAAACCTGCTGTCAGTCAAGCTCACCCATGTGCTTATAAGAACTTGTTTATACCTAATTCTAAATGGTGCAGATATTGTGTAATTCTCAATGCTGTATGATGGAATACATGGTTGTGACTGTGTATTGAGCGATCCTCGCCTTAAAATTAAACACTTAGTGACAAGTTATCGAGTTGATAGATTTTTGTACGATACGAGTGAGGTGTTTTAGCTTAAGATGTCTTTCTAGCAAATGGTCCTTTATAGATTCAGTTTCTTGTCTGAGTTAAAACAGAGATCATTTTAATAATGCTATTCTAACAGGTCTACTTGAGGGCAAGCAGAAGTCAAGTGGGGGGATATTTGATATTTTTAGTGTCAATTTTCTCTTAAAAATACTTGCAAATGTCTCATAAATACTTGAATTAGATATTTTTACTGTTATTTCAATAAATTCACAGCAAAATCAAGTATGTGGCAGGAAAACACGAAATGTACATAAAAATGAAAGAATAACGATAGATGTCTTAACGATGTTTAATGGCTGTAACACCTACGATAGAGTTGACACCTAACATATCCAAGGGCAAGACACTTTCCACCCACAACGAATACGACTAACCACGATGCTAATGATGTACACCGTAAACTTCATAAATATAATAGGATTAGTCATCCTATTTAGGCATTACGGCGTAACAAGCGCTAATAGTTATCGCCATAACATATATTATATGCCTACAAATAAGAAAGCCTCGTCTCACTGTTACAGCGTAACACTCTAAAAGTTAGACGTCCGAGTACATATCGAAACTATAAATAGAGGTCTCATTCAGCCACTTTAGCATCAACCATTACACCACAGATCCAAGGGGTGATCAAGGCCTCCAAAGCTTAACGAATTCTACCAGAAGTCCAAGGGAGATCACACTAAACTTACTTTTGTATTTAATCGTTCATAAACCGCATATGTAAGAATTATGAGTTTTCAATCCAAGATTACCTAAACTGGCCATATGTCATTGAATTTACTAACATTATAATGTTTAGTATCCTTAGATCTTTTGACACTATCGAGTGTACCTTGGGAGTATTATGCGTAGTATTGGCGGGATGGTTTAGATCCTGTTAATAAATGACAATTATAAGAATTACCAAAGTGAACGATAGGATAACAGTGGATACTAGGGAAGGATTTTAAGCCCCTATCCCAGTGTAGGAACATAATCATGTTTACCACACTCTATCACCTATTTTACTAAAAAGCACAGGAAAGCCTTTCAAAGAGGGTTAATAATTCAGTAAAGGTTATTAACAAGTTCTTGGGAATAGTTAGGAATATCACTATGACTTGAATCCCTACCATTTGTAACGTTTTAGGGGCGGATTCGAGATCACAGGAATTATAAGGCAGACTAAATATATCTATTCAGGTCTGTCGACTTTAGAAACCACTAATGAAACCATGGTATGACATTGCACAGGAAAACATAAGTTATAACGGTAGTAATGAATTATGGCTCGGCTAGTAGCTTCCTCAGCTCCTGAATCTTCTTCTATAGTCTTTAACTTTTTACATATTTACTTTTCTTATATAATCTGAAAATCAATCTCAAACTAATATCAACCGAGAACTTGTTAAAAGTAAAACTATCTAACCATAGCTCTTTACGAAATCGGATTTACCATCTCTACACTACTCACATTGAATTCTCAACCCAGTAGTGCTTTATATCATGTGAATCGAGTTTTATAAATATAAAAACTAGAGTAAAAAAATTATTTAAAATAAACTACGCATCAACGTCTTTGCAAATCATAGATAACTCCTTATAATATATTTTATCAGAAACAAAATAGAAAAATTATAAAACCTCTAAAAGCAAAATACAAAAGTTCAAAAATTTCAAAAATACCAAAAAAAGTCTTCACCGACATGTCTCTCGAAGATCGGATAACATTTAACTTACCCGAAATTTATTAAAATTAATACCTGTGTATAAATGAAGTTCGAGCGAGAGATACTCAAAATTTTCAAAACATGTCTCTTCAAATTTTCTCTACGACTTCTAAGTAAATGTCAGCTTAGGACTATTGACTCTAAATGAAGGAAAATGTTCATTTATGCACATTATTCCTAAACAACGGGAAGTTCATATCTTCTTGGTCTTGAGCAATGACCAGCAAAAACATTCCAATTTTTAGAAATTGTTACAAGAGAAGTAAAAAGAAAACTTAATTAAATAGATCCAACAAAAACATTGCCTTGTTGAGCCTAAATTTTTCAATATAAGTTTTCAAAGAAATATTTTAAAATCTTTTCAAATTGTAGTGTGCTCAACAACGATTCAATCCCAAGTTATTAATCAAATCTAACTTTTGTAAAGGGAGCATAACTTTTGATAAATAATAACAGGTGGATCATTTTTATGACAAGCATTCATTTTCCCTAATGTTTAGGAGTTTGTCTACAAGTGCATCAACGAACAATAACATGATTTTTAATTCACTTGTTAAATCAAAATTGTCACCACAAATGCAAAATTGAGGGAGAGAATAGTGATGGAAATTTGATCAATACGACTTAACTCGATAAAATCCTTGAAAAATTAAGAGCGTTTCCCATCCTCTGCATGTGCAAAACTTCTTCATAAATATGTGCATAAGTTGTAAGGGAGCATTTTTGGGTAAAAATATAAAAACTCTCAAAGCTAATAAATAATATCCACAAACCCGTTGACTCCATTTTCAAATGGTTATTTATGGTTATGATGGGTATTACCCAATGACTGACCAACTGATGAATATCAAGAGGATATAATGACATGTTAAGGGTATAGATATTATGTCCATGATCCCGCCAGATACCAGAGGATCTACCCTTGGGACACTCCATAATATAAAAAGAACCCTTCTATGTCCTTAGGATCGAGATATAAGCGCGTTTAAGAGAATGAAAAAGAAATGTATATGAGATAAAGGGTCTAAAAAAGAAGCTCCTCCATTCAACTTAGGCTATAAACTTGGGTCAATGCCTAATTTAATCGGTAATCACAAGCTAATTCTGTCATTAAAAGACAAACTCTCATGGAACTGGTGATGCAAATGAAACAACCCTCCATCATACTCAAGCTTCGCTCAAAAGAAGTTTGTTTCCAGTTTCTTACAGAGTACAAACACCTCCCTCTATCATCATTTCTCTCTCTCCGAGAATCGTGGATATTGAAAAGGTGGCATTCCGCTCCACCTCCGATCACCATATCAACAAAAGTGCACTTATAGAGTCTAGAACCAACGAGATCAATCAATAAATCTCACTATGACACAAATTCCAATATACAACTGTTGTTCATCATCAAAAACACAAATTGTACAAGAGTTCTACGCATTATCCTTGTGATAATTGATAAAACATTCAGAGTAATACTTTTTAGTATTCCCATGGGACAAATAGTACATCATTCCGTGTCAACGTGCCACAACACCCCTAAATCGAATCTCGACATAATACGGTAACGAGGGCTAAGACGTCATAATAGTTCAAACTACAAGATAAAGCAGAAAAAGACCACTAAATGGGCTTTTTGAAAAGTAACTTACCAGTTTGCATAAAATGATAAAAATAATTAAGACTAAAATTTAATCCAATAATAAAAATATTTGCATAAGCGGAGCATTAAACAAGGTTTTCAAATGACAACGGCAAGTTTAATGAAAGATAGTTAAGTCGTGAAAAATATGAAGCCGTATAGCAAGTAGACTCCACATAGCACATCAAGAATGAGTCCAAATTAAGTCAAGCACTTGAAAAAACAAGCTTTAAAAACGGCCAACATAAAGTTGGATAATTCGAAGGGTTTCATTAAACCGTCAGTGTAGAACCACAAGATATAACCGCATGAACTATTGTAACATATACAACAATAAAAAAAGTATTTACGTTACGCTAAGCTCATGACATCGAGGCTACGACAGTTTGTATGCCAATTAATTTTAGACACAGTAAGAAAGTAAGTGCCCAAGTGAATGTTCAACCCAAGACATCCAAATTCCGACATGGTATACGTCCGTTAGTTTGGTACTCCGAAGCTAGTAAGCGCTACTTACCCGAACGGGGATGTCAATCCCAAATAGATCTATTTATAACACTCGCGCTTTACACAATGTAATATTTGGTTCATGATGGTGGGGCACGGTGGGTTAGCGGTACTTAAGAAACACGTAAACATGTAAAAACAAAGATAAGTACTTGTGTCCAAAGTTCAAAAATAAGCAATGTTTTCACCCCAAAAGTTGTAAAGTAAAATAGTAAAACGTGGGCCTACGAACTCACCTTAAGTAGGTCGATGAGAAAAGAAATAATCAACAACGTAGAATCGAAACCGAGAATGCCTAACCGCGACCTAATTAAATGACGCGCTTTAGGAACGAGAAATAAATAACGAACGTTGCATAAGACGTTCAAATACGTCAATATTATCCACATGTGTTTGTGTTTTAGTTTTAAATAGTCAAAACATGACTTAGTGAAAATATAGAGTTTTTCGTTAAGTTTCGACGTTTAACTAAAAACTACTCTTTTTAGAAAGTTTCCATTTTTAGAAGTCCCGACATCTCGGACGCTAATGTGGTCTAATAATAATAGTTGTTAAGTTTATTTTACGTCTAAACGCTCCAAGGTATCTTAAACGTCTATTTTTCTATTTTTACCTCGCTAATAAACACCTTACGTTTATTATAAACCTTCCATATTTAGAAACCCCAACGCTTTCTTAAAAATATTTCTATAACTTTTCTAATGCGTCTAAATAATATATAAGTGTTACTATATGTTTTGCTAAGGTTTTTAGCTCAAACGAACCCGAAAACGTCCAAAAACCCCTTTTAAAAATGCAATCAGCTCATATTAAATTTTAAAGTATCCCAAAAATGACTTCATTTTGTGATGGTATAAGTCCCTCGTCTTTGACTTTTAAGCTTAAATTCTCACGAAATTTTGGTAAAATTTAGTTCTGGACAACTTTTGTGTTTTACACTTAAGCCGGTTCGGACCAGAAAGGGTCAAAATCACTTGTTTTACTTTCTGGTCAGAAGGTACTCAAAAACTGCTTTTGCCGCAAAATATTTCCAAATTCATTTGGCCGTATCTTGGTCGTTTTAAGGCCGATTTTAACGTTCTTTATATCGAAACGATCAGGAGAACATAAGCTATCATATTTTTTGAGTTTTAGCATCACAAAATATTTTTAAACCTCCCTTTATGTGCAATCTATTTTTAGACAGAATAGTACCCTTCCGAAATGCTTCTAAAAATCCAACCACAACTTCATAAAGTGCCTAGTCTAGCCTATCCTCATTCACGACTAATTTCCAACAACGAATCCACCTCAAACTATACTAATCTCATCCCCAATAACATTTCAACACACTAATTTAACTAGTTTAACAACCCTAATCATATTTCAAGCACAAAATTACCATTTCTTCAAGAATGTTACAAATCCATTTTGTTTACTTTTATATAAAAAAACAGCACAAACACCATGGGACTTTTAAAATTTATGCAAGAACAAGTATAATAATAAAGTCAAGAGATGGGTTTAAGAATTTGCTTACAAATAA
>BQNB010134722.1:0-18270 GCA_026074375.1 Tanacetum coccineum | reverse complement strand
AACTCATGAACGTTTGATTGAATCAAACAGGTTTCGGTAAATTGTTTTCAAGAGTTCATTTTCTTTTAGTAATGAAGCGACACTGTATTCTAACTCGATGTTATGGTTTCAAGATCTTCAGTGTCAAACTTGATTTTGGCTTCATCACTTTTGTTACTTAAAACATGAACATTTTGCACAGATGTCAAAGATTTTTCTAGAAATTTAGGTTCAATAGAAATGCATTGGGCCTCCAGTTTTGCAAAATCCTTTTCATACTGGGCACATCGTTTTGTCATTTCTTCTTTGACATCGGCAGCTTGTTTTGAAAGTTCAGTTATGGTCTTTTTAAGACAATGGTTTTCATTTTCCAAAGAAGTTTTACATAAGCTCAAAATATTCAAAGTTGATAGCGGAAGCAAATAATAAGTTTTTAAGAATTTTGTTTAAAAATCTTGTTCTCATACACATGGCTATGTGACTCTAATTTGACTGACTCAAACTGGGTTTTGAAAAATTCTTGCTTAATAGCCAAAATTAAACACGTTTCATCAAACTCTTCTTCAAGAGACGTGACTTACTTTAAATCATCTTTCATTTCTCTGACAAGACCCTTTTCAAAGCAATTTAGTTGAAGATTGATGTCTTTAACTAACGGTTCAAATTCTTCAGACAATCGTATTCTAGCTATCCTTTTGACATTGTCTTTAAAACTCGAATTAATAGTTGCTTTGAAACAGATTCTTTTTTAAATTTAAGCATTGCATGTTTGACATAACAAAAGTATTTCATTTGAAGACTTTTCCAAAGGTTTAGATCATAATTACTCAGTTGAGCTTGTTCCAAATGCTTTTTTCAAATTAACATCTCTTCTTTTCAAAGGAACTTTTGGAAGTTCTTCAAACTGAGTCTCACCATATACAAAGCCATGATACGAGAGCGGAGATTTTCTTTGTTTTACTTTTATACGTTTTTTAGCTTCACATTTTAATTCCTCTTCAGAAATGATCTTATGATCAGAAAGCAAGTCTTGTCCCATTTCATCAATGTTATACAAGCATTGGTGCTAACTCATTGGCTTTGTTCTATAAACTTGGGTTTTCAACATCATTTTTGTTCTCAAATCCAAGGTCTTGTTTTCCCGTTTAAACATTTTCTTCTTTTGGAAGTAACACTCGAAGAGTCTGATCAGTCTGTCACGCTTTTTGAAGTTTATTATCAAGATAGTTTATTTGTTTCAAAAACTCTTGATTTTTATTTTCAATTTCGTTTTTTTCTTTTTAAAAGCGGTTGGACCACTCATCAAACTTTCCTTTTTCCCTGGCGAATGTCTTACCATTTTGACAAGCTTGAGATTTAAGGTTTGAAATTTCATCATTTAAAAGCTTAATCTTTTTGTAGTATTCAGATTCAATTGTCATATCTTTAGCAAAATGTTTTTCTTTTTTCTTATATCTCTCAAGCTCTTTTGTCAATAAGGCATTCGCTTGCGGAGCTTCATGATTAACCTTCGTACATTTTTCAACATCACATTTGAGGTTATCGATCAAGGAAGCAAAGAAGGTATGTTTTTGCTCATCATCTACATAATCATGTTCTTCCTTATCTTTATGCGGATCTATATTTGGTATATCAAAAATAATATTACTATTATTCTTATTCACCACATATGTCTCTGGAATAGATTTAGGTTGTTCATGATTTTGTATCCCATGAACACACATATTTTCAAACATATCATGATGTACCTTAGACACTGTGTTACTGTCATATAAAAGTTCAATTGCATTTTCAATGTCAGAAGCAACCGCATCTGCTAAAATCTTTTCAGCATCTACATCATTCCCTAAATTGCTGCTTTCATTCTGCTGTTTTGCTGATGTAGTTGAGTTAACCGTGCTTTCCTTAGCGATCAAATTATCATCCAATACTATACCCTCATCAGCCAAGCAAGCTTCCAATGCTGAAACTCTCTTGCTGCTGTGATAATGCTCCAAATATACGTAAAATATCCCTTAGAAATGCGAGAAATATATGTATTAACGCAATAAATATTGCAAGAATGGGTCGTTTGTTATGTAAATATTGTTTCAGGACTAAAAGTGGAAGGAAGGACTTAACGTGCAAAAGATTTGGTTATTTACAACTAATAATCGTCAAAAGAAGGATCTAGAAAGGGACTATTGATATTAACGGCACAAGTGCGCCGATTTTATTGTCAAGTGCGGCGCACTTGTCAGCGTGTTTAATGCAAATCATTTACTAGGGATGTGCGACGCACTTTTATCCAAGTGCGGCGCACTTTCTGTGTCAGTTACTAAAATGCCATCAATGATACAACTTTTGAATTGCCCAATCATCACTATAAATAGAAGCACGAATTTGGAGGAAAAACATCAATTTACAACAACAATCATCAGTTCATAACACACACTCAATCATTCTCCAAGAGTTTGAGTAAGGTCTTAGGAAGATTTGAAGGTTAAAACCTTCATCTTCATCTTTTCCTAGATAGAAGAGCAAGCAAAGTTTTGTAATTTCAGAAGTTAGAGGTGCTAGACATCAGTTATTATCTTTGTTCTAAGAAGAAATTGTTATATTGGATCTTTTGCTCTTGAAATTTGGTAAAGAAACATGTTTCCATCTTTTTATAATATAAATTTTGGATCTATTCTACTTGCTAAATGTGTTGCTATTATGATTGTTGAGTAGTTTAACATGTTTGGTTAGGAACTATTTGAATATAATAGATCAAACTTGACCATTTGAATGAACTTTTGATATGAATAATATAAGCTTGATGTTCTTGGACTTGGATCCTTTAAGCTTCGTTTGATCACCATTCATTACGGACATAGGTCGAAAGACTCCGGATTAAATGGTGATTTCCAAGTTGTTTGTCTATGACAACTAGACCTTAGCCTTGTGAGAATTGGCTAAGGAAACGAAAATTAACCCAAGTACAAAAAGGTTTAACGCCAAACCACATGTCTAACGAACTTGGGTTTTAGCAACTTATAGTTCATCATCATCAACCACGGATTACACTTAATGCATTTCATAATAAAAATAAAGCCAAAGGGTTTATGCATTATGAACAATAGAATCTTTTTAAGCAACTAAACACTCTTAAATCGATTATAACTACATCCGTGAATCATTCCTCTATTCAAGTTTATCTATTATATTTCTTGTTCCTTGACCAAACATCTCTTTTAACTGAATTAAACCATTATCTTTAGAACCGTGACAATCTATAAGATAATCATTTTTCGTGATATTATCGACTTTATCTTAGAATTGCCAATCTCCTGTGGAACGACCTGACTTACCTACAATACTATATTACAAACGAGGGTTATACTTTACCCATGTGTTTCCATATAATTGTTCGGTATTTTCAGTCTTATAAATTTAAAGCTTTTGAAACATATCAAAGTTTTTGGCGCCGCTGCCGGGGATTGAAAACATTTTTCGATTGTCATTTTTAACATTACAACCCAAATTTTAAAAAATCGCCGTACCGTTTTTTGGTAAACGGAAACCATTTTATTGTTACTGCTTCAGGAAGTGCGCCACACTTGCCCAAAGTTCGCCGCACTTTGCTTGTTAATTGAGAAAAGAAGTTGGAATTAAAGTAACTTGACCATAACCAAAAACCCAAAAAACCCCATAATCTGTAATTTAACTTTTTGAATGAGGAGTATATTTCCAATATTGATAATTGTTAAAGTTATATATAATTTGTGTTTAAAAATGAAAAAAGCAAAAAATATTTTCTTATTAGCTTATTTGGTTAATTTTCTACATGATTGCTTATGTTCCTTATCTGATAAATACCTTCTGAAATCCATGATATATAGATTAAATCTTTTTAATAAAACTATGCAAATAAAGAATACAACAAAAATTAAAAATAAGATTTCCAGAAGTGCGCCGCACTTTTACCATAGTGCGCCGGTTTTTCTGGAAAATAAAGAAGGATTATTGACTTTTCAGAAAGTGCGCCGCACTTTTCTACAAAACCGCCGCACTTTTCTGTTTGAACCAAAACAGTATGCTAAAAACTCATATTTTGCAAAGGGATTGTTTGAATTGAAGTTTGCTATGTGCTTATTAATATTATGTAAGTGTAGGAAGTTGCTTATATATGCTCTGACTAACCCACTAATGTTTATTTTGATATTATATTGTTTTAAAAGTAATATGGACTCGAGTATGGGAAAGATGTGCCTAGGAAAGGACGTGATTGAGATCTCTAGTGACCGAAACGAAGGGTCAGGAGATTGGGATTCGCCTGAATACAAAGATACAACAGGAAGTGGAGGAAAGAAAGAACCTGAAGCTTTGGTCTTTCACAAAATGGACACTGAAGAGGATAGTGATCGGTATATTGCACAATGTTTTGTGAATGGTTTATATGCATCAGATGGAGAGATCAATTTGGAAAAGAACGATAACTTAATCTCAAATGACTACGCAGTTAAACTTTGTCTTGAGTATGAGGTTAGGAAAGGAAAGAAATTGGTTCAAAAGGAGTTGATGGTATTATTACGTGGGGAAATTTACTTTGTTCAATTCATCATAAATCCTGAAGAGGACGAATTTGAGCCAAGATTAATTTTTAGAAGATCATTCTTGCGTTCTGCCAATGCAATCGTAAACTTTGGGGAAGGCACTATTACAATACAACCTGACTTTGACCCTTTTCTTTTAAGCAGTGATGAAGAAGGGAAACCAAACCTTGATGACTTGGAAACGTTGCTTGACTTTGATGAGGTACCACAAATAGAAACCGATCTTCCACCAATGGTATGCAAAATGGGCAAGGGAAGTAGAAATAAAAAGAAAGTAATGGAAAACATCATGTACTTTAATAATGGTGCTGAACCATCTTCATCCTTTGGAATACCCTTAACCCAAGAGGAAACTAAAAAGAGGGCACTTGCGCACAATATCAGTATGAGGTATGAAATTCTAGAGGAAGTGAGGCCGGTAATAGAAACATTGGGATATAATGATAAATACAGAAAGTTGTTAGATGAAATCTGGGCTGAGAAAGTCAAATTAGATGGAATGATTAAATCGAAAGAAGAAAAAGCAATGTCAAAAATGAAAGGGCATATGCTTAAGGAAAAGAAAGATCCAGGGGCATTCATATTTCCAATTAGGCTGGAAGGCCAAATCAATGAAAACGCTCTCGCTGATACAGGATCTGACACTAACACCATGCCATATAGAATCTACGAACAGCTGGGTAGAGATGATATGATGAAAGAAGACAGGAACATAACAATGATTAACTATACAGAAGCTGAAGTAACTGGCCAGTTGGTAAATGTACTATGTCAAGTTGGATTTACCACTCTGTCTGCCAAATTCTTAATTTTGGAAATACTTGTAGACCAGGATGCACCCATCGTGGTGGGTCATGGATTCCTTAATACGATTGGAGGCAACATTGATATTCCAAATAGCATATTTACTACTTTTGATGGATGTAATCGTCAAACCTTTAGAGCAGCTAAATCAGAAAAAATCAAAATTACTGAGAGCGACTCAGATGACGAAGAAGACTATATGATTAAGAGGAATATTATGGGAATACCAATTCATAATTCTAGACCAATCGGATACCAAAACAATATCAACCCTGCTGAAAACATGACCTTGTCAACTCTTGAATTAGTAATAAACCCCTTTAGAAAAATTAGCGTGTGGAAAAAGGTTGTAAGTTTTCAAGGATCACTCCCTGCTAAAGTAAGAGATGTTGAATGGAAGCCCGATTACAAATTGTGCTATTCTAATCCTAAGTTAGCAACTAGGCACTGGAAAACTGAGATTCGTTTGACCGACCCCTATGAAAATATCTACATGCAAGCTTTTGTGACAAAACCCACGAAGAGGATATTATCTCAATATCACAAATTGAGTGACATAATGTCACCAAACTTGTTCGTCGAGTAAGTTTTAGAAGCAAGAATAAGGGAGGAAGAATTTGTGCACTCCCAAAATAATGTTTATCGTACTTTAAATTTTACTTTTTGTCGCATGCATATCTAAATAAGATTAATTGTATTTAATACATTATGGATTATACTTTGATATACGGGGACTACTCCAATATTAATGAATGAAGATTTTGGTGGACTAGTTTATGTTTCAGTTATTATAATTAATTTTTTTTGTTAAAAAAAAGGGGCCAAGTTCGGCGCACTTAGTAGAAGTGCGCCGCACTTTCAGTTATTTCAGGGACTAAAACTTATAAAAGAAGTTTTCAACTCATTATAAATACCACACAAAAGAAAAAAAACATAGACACCGCCGGGTTTACAATCAAAATCGAAGGAAAGATTCTAAAAACTAATCCACCAAATTCTTAATCATGCCAAGGGTAAGTTTATTTCATTCTTTACTATTTTTTATCATCAAATCTATTATAATTGTGTGTTTAGGGTTTATATGAATTAAGTTTAAAATTATGCCAATAGCATTTGAATAGGACTAGAATCATGCATTATTATTAAGAATTAAGAGATGCCCTTGAATAAATCCAGGTTTAACTATTTGGAATTAGTGTTTGGATTAAGATAAAATTGTTAAAAACTCGTTTTGTTTAAAACAGAGCAGGAAGTGCGCCGATTTTGGTTTGAAAACCGCCGCACTTGCTTGATTATTTGAAAACCGCCGCACTTAGGACTTGTGCGCCGCATATTTTATCATGGAAAGTAACAGAATGTCTGCAAGTTGATCAAGAGATAACTAACAATGCTAAATCTTGTCTAACTTAATTATATATCATGTCTTTGATTGATTTGTGATGTGTAGACTTCAGGTGCATACGATCATGAGGCCGGGTCATCCCATGCCAAACGCTTTAGAAATGTTGAAACCGTCAAAGAAGCATTACTCCCAGATGTTCACCATGAATTCTTGGAATGGAGAGGTTGCAGTAGAGAAGCAAAGTCTCGTTATAACTCTAGGTTGGCAACTTTGCTCCCAAACTCATTTATTCACCACAAATCATGGATTGGCAGTTGTTACTCAAAATTAGTTGTGGAGACGAAATTGATCAAATGTTAAAGATTAGTTTGAAGGAAGCTCAATCCGATGAGGAGATATTCTTTTTCGTGGCTTGGGTAGGCGCTTTTAATATCCTGAACCTATTTACCCAGAACTTTGCCGTAAGTTCTATGCTACTTATAAGTTTGATGAAGTGTGTGCGGATGATGAGTTACAGTCAAAGAAGATAATCAGTTTTAAACTCAGAAGACGTGCTTATAATCTAACTTTGTTGGAATTTGCTAGGAGATTGGGATTGTATCATGCTGAGGAGTTGGAAGAAGAAATTTTTGATACTTATTTTCAAGGAGGTTTGAGAAGTGATGAAAACTTCAATGCTAAAGAATATTGGGAAAGGATTAGCATAGATAAGGACTTACATTCATCTAGGAGCTCAATCACTTCTGTTAGATTCTCGATTCTCAGAGTATTGCATAAAATGATCACTTACAGATTATGTCAGAGGACGACTGGATATGAGAAAATTCAGAGGAATGATTTGTGGTTGTTAAGTATGTTTAATGATAGACATCAGAATGGGTATGCAAATGTGGCTTGGGTGATTGAAAAATGGATGAAAAGAAAGGGAGCTAGAAGTCAGAAGGACAGTCAGATTTGCTATGGTTAGTTCATTTCGAAGATTGCTAGGAAAAGCAGAGTTTTGACTGAAGAGACAATACGTAGCCTGAGTACTCCAGTTTACTGCAGAGATTTAGACAGGACTACCCTGAGAGAGTTGATCGACTCTAAGGATAGATTGATTCTTGAGATTCTGATTGATGATGTCCCGAGAGTTGCCGCCCAGAGAGCTCTGAGAGTTTAGCTAGCTTTGATGCAGGATTTATATGAGCATTTGGGTAGCATAGAGATCAGACAGGAGGCGATAGAGAGGATGGAGTAGAGACATGTATACTACTGGGATAGGTACCAGGGTGTCTTTGAGCACATGACAGGAGTTTATAGTGTTCTGTTGCAGGGTACTTATAACCCACCTAGTTATGCTCAACCCCAGTACGACCAATACTACTAGTAGTATCCGCAGCAGCCACCACAGCAGCAGCATGATGATAAGGACGACGAGTAGTATCGGATGACACGAGTTGGATATGTGATTGTGTGTGTTTAGACATACGTGTTTCAAAAACAATATTATTATGATATGTAAATGCCTCTGATGGCATTAAAAACAATATTCTAAAACTTATTAATCAATTAGAATAATTATTATTATACATCTATTTTGGAATATGTGTATTTGAAACAGGAAAAAGAGATGGAAAAAACGAATGCAAGCAAGAGTTTTAGAGGATACGCAAAACCAAAAAGTATATTTCACTTTCTTTATTTATCTTTTCTCTATAATCTTTCACATTAGGGACAATGCTCATATTAAGTATGGGGGAAGATAACCTAGAAAAGTGAAAACATTTAAAAACCATAAAAAAATTTAAAATTTTCACGATCATAAGCAATCTGACTTGAGATAGATAATGTTACTAGCATATTATGCCATCAATTAAAAGTGAGGATCGCCTTAGACTTTAAGATTTTGGGTATCCATCTTTGATACCCAAGATAATTGATGCCTTTAGCATGTTCGAGTTAGGGTTTGATTGCAGTCATATATGTCTATTCCGTCGTTACGGATGTGTATGTATGGTCTTTGTCGCTTTTTCTGGAACAGTGGTATTGGTTGAAAATTATGAGTGTGCCGGTGATTTGTAAATTCTAGAACTTGTGCATGAAATCTTTTCGAGACCGCAGTAAGATCACGCTTGCGTTATATAAACATTTTTCTGATTAAGAGGTATTATTAAAATGGAAAATATAAATGAAATACTTTGTTGAAATAACTTTTTAATTAAATCATATGAAATTTTATCCGTTTGAAGTATTGCGCAAAGTATTCTTATCATAAGTATGGGGGGAAGCAAGTTACCCCAAGACTATTCTACATAAAAAAAGAAAAAAAAGAAAAGAAGTCTGAATATCTGAATATCACCTAAACAAAGAAGTTCGATGGAATAACGGATAAGATGGATTATTATTTAAATATAAACTTTTTTCAACAAATCAAATCCGAAACTTACTAGTATGTAACCTCTTTTGAAGATAATGTCTGATGCTTACGCCATGTCGGTGGAGTTTAGTTTTTAGTACAAGCTTATGGTAATTTATACATTTCATGACTGTGCATTTGAGTGACTTCCATTTATTACCCATTTCATTAAATTGAGCGTGAGTGAAAAATAAAACTTATCTGAAATTTTGTGAGTTGCTTTGTCGCGTTATCTGTGCTTATGATTTCTAATATAATGAAACGAAATTCTTTCGCTTTGATTGCTCGAGGGCAAGCAATAAGCTAAGTATGGGGGGATTTAATAACGCTCCAAATATACATAAAATATCCCTTAAAAATGCGAGAAATATATGTGCTAACGCAATAAATATTGCAAGAATTGGTCGTTTGTTATGTAAATATTGTTTCAGGACTAAAAGTGAAAGGAAAGACTTAACGTGCAAGAGATTTGGTTATTTACAACTAATAATCGTCAAAAGAAGGATCTAGAAAGGGACTATTGATATTAAAGGCACAAGTACGCTGGTTTTATTGTCAAGTGCGGCGCACTTGTCAGCATGTTTAATGCAAATAATTTATCAGGGATATGCGGTGCACTTTTATCCAAGTGCGGCGCACTTTCTGTATTAGTTACTAAAATGCCATCAATGATGCAACTCTTGAATTGCCCAATCATCACTATAAATAAAAGCACGAATTTGAAGGAAAAATACCAATTCACAACAACAATCATCAGTTCATAACACACACTCAATCATTATCCAAGAGTTGGAGTAAGTTCTTAGGAAGATTTGAAGGGTAAAACCTTCATCTTTATCTTTTCTGGGATAGAAGAGCAACAAGTTTTCGTAAATTTCAAAGATGGGGTGCTAGACAAACATCAGTTATATCTTTGTTCTAAGAAGAAATTATTATATTGGATCTTTTGCTCTTGATATTTGGTAAAGAAGCATGTTTCAATCTTTTTATAATATGACTTTTAGATGTATTCTACTTGTTAAATGTGTTGCTATTATGATTGTTGAGTAGTTTAACATGTTTGGTTAGGAACTATTTGGATATAATGGATTAAACTAGACTATTTGAATGAACTTTTGATATGAATATTATGAGCTTGATGTTCTTGTTGGATCCTTTAATCTTCGTTTGATCACCATTCATTACGGATATAGGTCGAAAGACTCTGGATTAAATGGTGATTTCCAAGTTGTTTGTCTATGACAACTAGACCATAAGCCCTTGTGAGAATTGGCTAAGAAACGAAAATTAACATAAGTTACAAAAAGGTTTAAAACGCCAAATCACATGTCCTAACGAACCATGGGTTTAGCAAGCTTATAGTACTCATCATCAAACACGGATTACACTTAAAGCATTCTTTCATAATTAAAATAAAGGCCGAAATGTGTTTTGCATTAATGAAACAAAATAGACATTCTTTTAAGCAACTAAACACTCTTAAATCGATTATAACTACATCCGTGAATCATTCCTCTATTCAATTTTATTTATTATATTTCTTGTTCCTTGACCAAACATCTCTTTTAACTGAATTAAACCAGTATCTTTAAAACCGTGACAATCTATAAGATAATCCTTTTTCGTGATATTATCGTCTTTATCTTAGAATTTCCAATATCTTGTGGAACGACCTGACTTACCTACAATACTATATTACAAACGAGGGTTATACTTTACCCGTGTGTTTCCATATAATTGTTCGGTATTTTAAGTCTTATAAATTTAAAGCTTTTGAAACACATCACGACCACACCACATCTAGTCGCCGGTATCCCACCTCCGACCAAAAAGACTCCAACACAATTACAACCAAAATCAATAAACCACACACAAGATGTTGAACTCACAAAACCCAATCTATTCACACAAACAAAAAAACTATGAAACCTCACATCACAAAAGAGAAACCCAATTCGAGATCTAAAACAATATCACAAACATTGAAGGTTTCAGGAACAGGTATGAAGATGGGGTTGTTTGTATTGGAATAACTAATTAAAGAAAATCAGTTTTGTATATACACGAAATTCAAAAGAGGCTCGTGTTTAGTTTGGATGAAAGAAATCTTGGTTGTGGAACTGATCAAATGAGAATCAGTGAATTAGTAGTTGAACTCTTTCCCATATATCATTGGCAACTCTGTGACGATTAACGAGAGAATGGACATCTGATGGTAGTCCTTGAAGAATGATATTAGTTGCCTTGAGATCACAATCAATTTGAATTTTCTCAGTTGCAGGAAATTCCTCATATTTCTTTGTCCTGGTCAAACCATTTTCTTCAATCGTAGGCCAAATGAGTAGACCATGCTCAACTGATTCAAGTATCATTCTTTCATGCTCTTTGTTTTGCATGTAAAGTTCCATTCTGCTCTTCCAAGAATCATACAGGTGTTTCTCTAACATTGGTGGACAATTGTCAGCACCGGAGAGTATCATTAATTCAGCAAGAGTAGACATTGTTACTTTGTTGGTATGTGACAAGATTACTTGTTGATCGAACAGTGATAAGAAGTAATTGTGTTAAAGTGAGTTGGGTTTAAGTGTTTTAGATCTTAAGAAAATAACGTTTCACATGATTTTACAAATCAAAGAAATAAACCGTATAATTCAAATTATGATTAATTCGCCTTCTACAAGAAATGATTAATTCGCCTTGACTAAAAGAGAGAGTAATTCACCTTAGACAAAGGAGTAATTCGCCTTTAGTAGAAATTAATTCGCCTTGAGAGACAGAGATTAATTCTCCTTGGATAAAGGAATAATTCGCCTCTTAAGAAGAGTATAATTCGCTTTCAAAAGAAGATGCTAATTCGCCTTCCAAAGAAAATGCTAATTCGCCTTCTAAAGAAAAATGCTAATTCACCTTCCAAAGAAAATGCTAATTCGCCTTCCAAATAAAATGCTAATTCGCCTTCTAAAGAAAATGCTAATTCGCCTTCCAAAGAAAATGTAATTCACCTTCCAAAGAAAATACTAATTCGCCTTCCAAAGAAAATGTTAATTTGCCTCCAGGAGAAGATTAATTCGCCTTCAAGAGAAATATTAATTCGCCTTCAGGAGAAATACTAATTCACCTTCAAAAGAAATGTGATTAATTCGCCTTCAAGCACAGAACTAATTCGCCTCCTGCAAAAATGAACTTCAACTTTTCCAAAACACTAAAAGACACACTTTTTGACGTTTTTACTCAAAATTTCTTGTACAACTTACTTATATAAGCCTAGTAAAACCTTAAAATACAAACTTTAAACGTTAACACAAAAAATTTCAAATCAAGATTTTGGACACAAAAACACTTTTTCAAACCAAAACCTATAAAAATAAAGATTTTTATGTATTTTCCAAGGTTTTGCTTGTGCAACTAGATAATACTAAGACAAAGGATGAATAAAGTAGTAAACTTTATGGTTTTTAAACCGACAAAAGGGTAAAAACCTCTTGTATGGTTCGAACCAAATAGACAAGTATAAAACGAACACAAGAACAAACAATATCACCCCATGGCTCTTGATACCAATTGTAGAATCTTAGTAATCTTTAAATACACAAAGAACTATGAAGAAATCTAGAGAGAGAAAGAGAGTGGGAGGTTGCTTTTAGTGAGAGAAAGTGAAAGAGAACATGTGTATTACTATGTGAAATAATGAAACAACCAACACCCTTTCCATAGCATGGAAAGGGTTTATATACTTACATAGGCTGGCCATACGGGCTTTGTCCATGGGCTTTCCGTGGGATTTTCCTAAGCTAGCCTCTCTAGTTTCCAAATATTACTTAACGAGCTATCTAACGATATTTATAGAAGTGACCGATACTTTTGTATTCCTAACAGTAGTTGTAGATGGTGCATCTTGATCAATTGTCGTTGAGGAAGGTATACCGGTTGAAATAGCAGGTCCTGCAGCAATGACTGCAGGAACTTGAGGATCAACACATGGTGGAGGATTAAGGTACTCATCAAACATCGGCTAAAACAATATTTCCCAGTCTTTATTTGTTGGTGGGACATACGGAGTTGATAAAGGAATGTTTTGCACGAGTCTTGAACTAATTGTTCCAGGAGTCAAAAGTTTAGGCATGGGTACTAAACTGAATTGTTCAGAAGCCATTACTGTCAACTCATCAAAATCAACATGAATAGTTTCAATAATCATTCGGGTCTGTTTGTTGTAGATTCAAAATGCTTTCTTTGCGGGAGCGTAACTAACAAAAATTCCTATATCAGCTTTAGGTTTTAACTTACCAAGGTCTTCACCGTCATTAGTGGGATAGCAGAGAGCACCAAAGACATGAAGATAGGATAAGTCAGGTTTTCAATCATGGAGAAGTTCATACGGTGTTTTGTTGTGACATTTTTAGATTAATGATTGGTTTTGTCTATAGCAAGCTGTCATGACTGATTCTGCCCAAAGAAATAACAGAGCCTTTGAAAAGATCAACATTGTGCGAGCAGCTTCCACTAAACTACGATTCCGTTTTTTCACAATGTCGTTCTATTGTGGAGAGTGAGCAACTGATGTTTGATGTGAGATTCTGACTTCTTTATAGTAAGCTCTCAGTGTCAGATTGACGAATTCAGTGCCATTATCAGTCCTGATGTTATGAACGGTTGCATTCAGACGAACTTGAATCATTTTGAGGAATTTAATCACAAACTCTAGTACTTAATCCTTTGATCGAGAATAATCATCAACGCTAACCAGTATATATTTTCTCCCATTGATACTTTGAATCCTTATTGGCCCGCAAAGATCCATATGCAGAAGATAGAGTTTTTCTTGAATGGAGTCTTCAGCTTTGGGTTTGTGGGAGTGTTTCTTGCTTTTACCAAGAGCACAGGCAGAGCACAAGTGATCCTTCTAATACTTTAGTTTTAGAAGACCTCATACGAGACCTTGTTTGGCAAGAGTAGTGATATAATCAAAGTTTAAATGAGATAATCTTCGATGCCACAACCAAGACTTGGTCTTTGAGGCCTTAGACAAAAGACATATAGGAGAAGATAACATCAAATTTTCTAGAGACAAAGTATATAGATTTGAACCCCTTGATCCCTTAAGCAGATCCACACCTTCTAAGTCACAAATGAAGCAAGTGTGTTTGCGAAAAGCAACTTCAAGATCTGAATCACAAAACTGTCCCACAGAGATTAAGTTGTGTCCTAATCCTTCCATATAGTAAACCTGAGATATTGTAACATTTCCTATCTGATAGTCTCCATAACCCATAATCTCAGCAATATGATCATTCTCAAATCTGACAGTACCCAAGAATTTACTGACGAAGTTGATGAGTTGAGAGTGATTTTCGGTCATATGCTTGGAGCATCCGGAGCCTAAATACCACAGAACAATTTGGACAACCTGCAATCGTTAAAAGAAGAAGATGGAACATCAGAAACAGTGGATCCCCAAGATTGTTTAGGTTCCTTAGTGTTAGAAGTCTTAGATTCTACAATCTTAACTTTGCTACTGGAACCTACAGATCTTGATGCTTTTGTTTTCCTACTGTAAACTATGATACCTTGAGTTGGTGTAAGAACTGATTTGTTAGTGGTTTCCTTAGTAGGCACTACTTTAGTGGAGGTGAACCTAGTTAAAGGGCACTTATTTCTGACTATAGTGAAGGTCCTGCCTGTAGGTTTCCAACTATATCCAATTTCAATGAACACCTTGCCCGTAGGTTTCCATACTTTTCTCATTTGATTTCTTTTAGATTTAGATTTGGAACGTACATTCACATCATTCACATAATCAATAACACACATATCATGATTAGCATCAAACAAACATTTGTTACAGATAGCACAAATAGATTCAAACATAGCATTTCTCACAGAATGCTTAACATGTGCATTACTGATAGGTTCAAAAATAGAATTCGTCTTATTCAAACTAGATTTAACTTTCCTAGGGTGTTCTTCTACTTTATTCTTCTGATTGCTACTTGGTGGTCGCGAGATCCTATTTTTCTTTGTATTGCCTGAAGGCTTTGATCCGCTAGCACTAGTAGTAGGTTTTACTCCTGTAGAAGTCAACAAAGGCTTGTTAGAATCTTTGGTTTTAAGAGAATCAGTCTGCTTAGGAATGTTGCTTGAAGATGTGACAAGTTAAGTAAACCTAACTTTTTTGTCCTTGTTCATAGGTGTGACAGCAACTAATTTCTCAGTAGGTTCGTTAAACTAGGGCATGTCTTAGAGACATAGACTAACAATTCCTGAACGTGTTTTGTAAACATACAAGCAGATTCTAATAAAGGTTCACTAGGATTCTGTTTTCTAGCGCATTCTACAAGTCCATGAAGGGTGTCAGTATTTTCTATAGTCTTCTCAAGATAAACTTCATGGGCATCCCTATTGTTCTTAAGTCTATGAGAAATAGGTTATGTGTCTAGCTTGAACATTTCTGGAGCAATAGTGGCACTAGGTTTTGAAACAGCAGTATCGACAACATTTTTCCCTTTAAGTTTCCTTAATTCATTTTTTAATGCTGCAATAGCAAAAACCTTTTCTTGAAGTTGATCATTTAAATTTGAATTTTCAATAGACTCTCTCTCTCTCTCTCTCTCTCTCTCTCTCTCAGAGGCACATTGTTCTTTTGATTGAACACATGTCTTTCTAATTGAGTCAAATTGGTCTTTGTAAATTGATTTCAAATGCTCTCGTTCTTTTCTTAAATTATCATTTTCAAAAAGTAATTTTGCCACACTATGCTTCAACTTAATGTTTATCGTTTCAATCTTATCAATGTCTTTCTTTACATTTTCCACACTATCTTTTCCACTCAAAGATTTAATCCTATCCTTCAACTTTCTTATGACCGTGTCCTTTTCTTGTGACTGAGCTTTCAATTTATTTATTTCAAATAATTGATTAAATGTAGGAGCATTTTAGTTTTCATGAAAATTGTCCTTTTGAAAAATTTCTTGATTGAGTTGAGTTGTTAATTCCAAAGAGATGCAATGCTTTTCTAGTGTTGAATAACTTTTTAAAAGTTTATCGTAAACATATTTTTCAATCAAATCTTTCTTTTTGAGAAGCTCAGTCTCAAGTTCCAGACACTTATTGCATTCATCCACACATGACTTATTCACATTCAGAATATCCCTAGAATTCACAACAATATGCACAATTTCTTGAGACACGATTTGTTTCAAAAGTTGATCATTATCAATCCTGAGTTGTTTGATTTAAATTTCAAAAGCGTTTTTGTCTATAGAACACTGATCAACAGCCGCTTCCATTTGGTTAAAAACAGTTTGAACTTCAGTATTTTCATCTAAAAGAGTTTTATCAAACGCATTAAATGTATCTTTTAAAACTTTTAAAAATGGAATTATTTCAGTTAAAAACAAGCTTTTGTATGTTCAAAACCCCACGCACCTGCCGTTATAGCATCAGATGTGGTTCTCTTTTTCACGATCTTTTCAAAACTGGCAAGTTGATATTTTAGCTTTTTAAGACTTTCATTTACCAAACTTACCTTAGGAAGTTGACTGAGGTATGCATACAACTGATCATAATTAGTGGTATAAAAACTCTTTGCTAACTTCACATCAGTGACAAACTTGCTCCATTCCGGTGTAAGAGCATTCAGAAACTTGGTATTGACTTGAACTTGTTTCATTGTCATCCCAATAGTATGCATGTCATTGATCAGCTGAGAGAATCTCCAGTAGTACTCATATAATGTTTCACCCTGAACATAAGCAAACTTATCAAATAAGTTGTACAATCTGCATTCACGTTCTTGATATGATTATTCAGTGCCTTTCATTAGTAGCTTAACTCTATCCCAAATATCCTTAGCCGCCTCTTGATGGTTGACAAGAGCATACACATCGGGTGGAAGACCGTGAAGAATGATGTTTTTTACTTGAACATCACAGTCATCTTGAAGTTTTTATGCTTCAGTGAGTTCAGAGTAGTTCTTGGGTCGAGTATGTCTATCTTCTTCAACAGTTGGATAGACCAGTGGACCATTGTCGATTAAATCAAGCATCATCCTACCATGTTTCTTCCCATAGATAAATAGGTGTATACGACTTGCCCATGTATCATACATTGATTTCTTAAGCATTGAAGGATGGTTCTTAGCTCCATCGACAATTATATGTTCTGCTAAAGTAGTCATTATGAATTTGTTATGTGAAAAGATAACTTGTTGATCGATCAGTGATTAGAGGTTGTTGTGTTAAATTGTTGTTTGTTTAAGTGACTGTGTCTTAAGATTACACGGGATTTTACAATTCTTGATAAAACCAAGAAAATAATTTAATACTTCACGGGATTTTATAAATCACAAAAAAAACCCGTATAAATCTCCTTAGAAGAAATGTATAAATCTCCTAGGCAATATGGTATAAATCTCCCAAGGTAAGTGTATAAATCACCCAAGTGTAATGTATAAATCACCTTAAGAAAAATGGTATAAATCGCCTATTTCAGGAAACGTATAAATCGCCTGTTTCAGGAAGCGTATAAATCACCTGTTTCAGGAAATGTACAAATCGCCGAAGTAACATGTATAAATCGCCGGATTCAAGACCGTATAAATCGCTGAAGTACAAAAGTATAAATCGCCGGATTCAAGAACGTATAAATCGCCGAAGTTCAAACGTATAAATCACCGGATTCAAGCATGTAGCCGAGGTACAAACGTATAAATCATCAGATTCAAACACGTATAAATTGCCGAAGTACAAACGTATAAATCGCCTGATTCATGAACGTATAAATCGCCGAAACACACATTTTTTAAAATCACTTAAAACATAATTTTTGACTTTTTTATTTTTCTTGTACAACTTACTATCCTAAGCCTAGTAGAATCATAAAAACACAAACTTTAAGGTTTTTAACACAAAAAATATTCGGATCAAGATTTTGAACACAAAAACTTTCGTAAAAAAAACTTATAAAAGATGAAAAAATTTGATGTTTTTCTAGGAATTTTCTTGTACAACTAGCTTATACTAATATGTAAGATGCATAAAAATGAAACCTTTATAGTTTTTAAACACACAAAAAGTAAGAACTCTTAGTGGAGTGATTGGTTAAATTTACACTGTATATATATATAATATATAATAAAATATAAAATATATATATAAGTCTAAAAATCAACA
>BQNB010134721.1:0-18270 GCA_026074375.1 Tanacetum coccineum | reverse complement strand
ATTGCTGTGATTATGTGTTTTGCTTTCATGTGGACATTATGTGTCTGCTATATGACTTATTGTTGCATGACTTATTGTTGCATGTTGAATGTGGTTTACTTGCATGTTCTATATTGACATGTCAAGTGTTATTGATTTGGGATCGGGGAGTACGCCTACTCAATAATAATGAATTGGGATCGGAGGGGTACGCCTACCCAGTATTGTTGGTCCAGGCCTAAGTATAAGCTTCAGCTGGTAGACTTTTAGGTGCGTAAGTGACATATGGGATCGGGGGTAACGTTCCTACCCAGTTGTTGATATGGGATCGGGGGTAACGTTCCTACCCAGTTGTTGTAATGGATCGGGGGTAACGTTCCTACCTAGTATGTGGATTGCATGTTAGCATAAGTTCATATGCATAATTGTCTTAAATTGTTTTGTTAATCACAGTAATTGGTTTGAAAGGTTTGAATTGTGTGTCTTAAACCTATGACTCTCACCAACCATTGTGTTGACGTTTTAAGCATCATTTTCAGGTGTGAAGTCATGAGGATTCTTAAGATAGTGAGAAGTGGCTAGAAAGAGACCTTAAGATGATCTTGAAGTTTATATGTGGATGTTTAGCATTGTATGAATATATGTTGCATGTCTCTTATTGACGAGAACTTCCTTTTCATCAATAAAGACGCCTTCTATGTTTTGCTTAGTTATGGGTATTGTTATGACACTTTGTGTCTTTGCTTTACTTTAGTTTCATTTTAGTATTCTCTATATAGACACCATGTGTTGTGATGATATCCATTCTTGTTTACGCCCCGCGTTTCCGCCTTGGTGGGGTGTGACATATTTGTTAGTCAGCCTGAAGGATTTGAAGACCAGGATTGTAAAACCCTAAAATCAGAACAAGTGCAAAATTACCAAAATGCCCCTAATGTCAGAAAATTTAATAAAAGCACGAATAAAATTCAATCAAGTGTTATAAATTATAAAGTACATCATGTGACAAGTATGAAATTTATATAAGATTAAAATATCTTATATTATGCAAGAAAAATAATTATTTATTATATATATGTATTTTGCTGAAATAATTATAAAAGTTGTTGAACAATTCCATAAGCCTTTAGATAGTCTTTAAATTCTTGACTAATATATTCACCACCACGATCTGATCGTATGGCCTTAATAGTCTTTCCGAGTTGATTTTCAACTTCATTCTTGAATACCTTAAATGTTTCAAAGACTTCATGTTTATGCTTAAGTAAATAAACATAACCATAACGACTATAATCATTAAGTAAAGGTAATGAAGTAACTAGCACCTTTCTTTGACACATTCTAAGTGGACACAAACATCAGTATAATTAATCCAAGTACATCTTTAACTTTCTTAGTTTTTATGTGAAAAAGGTTTCTTAGTCATCTACTAGATATACAAATACGACATTGATCAAACGGGGTTCATATCCGTAGGTTTTTAAAAGTCCATCATGTTGCAACTTTTCAATAACGATTCTTTTTTATAAGTGCAAGACGACAATAGCCTAAGAGAAAGAAGAAACCAAATTAGGTTTGGTTCTCTTATTGCTAATGAGAATACTTGAATAACGATTGGTAAAGTAGAATCACGCATATACAATTTCCATAAATACCATTAACTGTAATAGCATGTAAAATAAATCATAATATTCATTGAAACTGATAATCCGAAATCCGCAAAACAATAGGTAAAACCCTTATTAACCAAACGAGAAACTGAAACAACACCCCTATTAATAGAAGGTGCATAATGACAATTGTCTAAAACAATAATTAAAAAATTTAGTAAAACTACGTCAAAACTATCCAATAGCTTCCACTTCCGCGCCGCACACTATTGCCCACTACAAGTAGAGACTAACCACGCTTTAGCTCTTTACTCCTCTACATCCCATGTTTGTGTTTACAAAAAGTGAGGTACCTACAACCATGTCATTACCGAGGACTTTTTAGGAAATGCAAATAATTCAAAATATATCAAAATACTAAAGACTGGATGCAACATTTTGACCTCCAGTTTTCTTCTTTTTCATCAACTCAGCTAGATACACAGGACATTTCCTTTTCCAATGTCCTTCCTCTTTGTAGTGGTGACATTTTCCATCTTTTGCCGGACGCTCTTTCTTGTAAGGATTGAGCTATTTAGGTTTAGTAAGTTAAGGAGTTTTTTAAGACCCTTACCTTTACTCTTCCCTATTTATTTTAGCCTTACCTTCGGTTTAGTTCTTTTGGACTCTACCACTTGAATCGCCATCACATGGTGGTGTAGAGGAAGCACCAACAATTTGCTGTTTTTCTTTTTCCTCTTAATGCTTTTTACTCAAATTCGATAAGCAAGAATGCACTTCACTTATTGTCTTCTCATTGATTACATATTGTTATTGCACAAAAGCTTGAAATTCATTTTAAATGAAATCAAGATTAAAACTGATAGACACTTTATCATGGAAAAGCATAGTTGAAGTGTAGCCAATTGATCCCCAGATAGCTTTCATCAATAGAGCTGCCGCTAACGGATTGTCCCTTCAGCCTGATTACATGAATGAAACATTCACCAACTCTTAGAGTTCAACACCCGGAGGTTTTTCATACATCTTTTGGAGCTGAGTAATCATCTCTTGAGGAGATTTGTTTTCAAATTGCTGATAGAGGTTTGGAGACATGGTTCCAAGCTTCAAACAAGCAACTTTATTGTGACGATCAAAAAGAGCATTCTAATCAGCAAGAGCTTGATTATCACACTTGCGACATGGTGCACGGTGCAAGGGTTGTTTCAAAAACATCCTAAAAATTTAGAACGGCACAACAAGTTTGAGCGCACGCAACCACTCATTAAAATTTGGTCCCTGTAAGGTGATGCTTCTTACATTGAACCTAAAGCCGAACTGTTTATTTTGGTTTGGCATTGTGAGTGCCATCTACAAATAAACAAAAGTTCCACATAATATTTCTATAATACTTCTTTAAAAGAAAAGTAAATACCCATGCTTCGAAAATAAAGCAACAATTTTCGATAAGCTAGGAACCACCTTGACATAACCACCACTCGCATCAGTTGATCTGCTAGTGATGATGATTAATCAAAGGTAATTTAACATTTATAATTGCATCTAATACAACTCCTACATATGGGACTCTACTTTATGGTACATCACATGTAACATTCAAACTGTAAAAAGTGAGCATGTTATATCCCATCATAATGCCACAGTATAAGGTCTCACCTATCTTAAACTTGATTAAGTCGGTCTAAACAAAAACTGGGATTATATAACACTTAACGTCTCACTAATAAGTTATTATATCACCTTAGGTTACCAAACCATGAATAGGTCTCCCTAATCAGGAAGAGTAATGTAAGTGTTTTTTCTTTTTGATGGCATAAAGACCTTGGTTTTGAAGGGTATAGATTTTTTTATCGCGTCAAACCATGTACAAAGAGCATGCAACCATCTTTTGTATCATGAATTTTATAAAACAATAATATCTTATAAAAACACCTTAGGACTAAAATTGCTAGTCTAAAATCATGAAGAATTTTATACCAGGAATGTAAGCCGAATCCCCACTTTTGACTTTTGCTATATAATCCATAATAAATCTAATTTCGATAAATATTAGTCATGTTTATATTTGTTTTTCGAAAAACCCTTTGCTTTGATGTACAATACATAACAATTTATCAAAAGCAAACAAATAAACATAAACAACTTAAAACTTATATCTGATTAACACATTAATCACATACACATGCATACCAATTGATGATAACCTAACATCTAGTGATTAAAATTAAAAACACATAAGCATGAAAACGTCAAAACAAGTTTAATTTTACTTCAGGCACATTAGAGTGCAGCGTAGAGTCTTCCACCTAGCTCAAAACTACAAATTGTAGATCTACAAAGTCGTGGACCACGCCACAAACTTTCAAATTTTTTCAGATTCAGATAATTCATAATAATTTTTATTAACTAACAGGTGTCATAACACTACGAAAAACGTAAAATTCAACTAATACACATCAAGATCTGATTTTTATCATCAATTATGCATGTTTAACACTTAACAATTATTAAATACATCATAATAATATATCACATGTTCATCATCAAGTAAACTTGCAAGATTCACCATGGATCCTCATCAAATGAAATTTAATATAGCGAGAAAGATTCATATTAACAATTATACAATACCGATTATTAACAATTAATCTAACGATATCCATCAAATACAAATGCATACACTAGGTTTTGTCTAATTAATTTTATTACCCTATTAGGGTTTAATGAACACAAGATTCATCAAATAAAAATTAAGACAACATCCAAAACCCAAGCAATTTTTACGTTCATGATAACAAATTATGTAATTTTATAGATCTATAAGACCGAACTTCTGTGACCCAACTGCTGCTGGAATTAGTAACATTAAGATCATATTAACTATAAAAAAATACGAGCACAGCAGCGGAAGACTAGCACAGATCATTCCACATAGTCATATAATTAAACATAATCATAAATAAAAAAGTGTACTTTTAGCAAATCTTAATTAAAAATCAAGAACCATATAAGATCAAAGTAGAATCTCTCTTGGCGTCTACACACTTGTTAGCTATTCAATTAGAATGCTAGTTCTTTATAAACGATAAGCATAACTAACTTACTTTAAAAAGTTGATTAATCAAATCGGTTTCCTACGTTTGGGGTAGTCGATTGACTCAACACGAGAGAAGGAAAAGAGAAAAGAAAGTTCTGCTTTTAGGTTTCACCTAAAGATATATCAAAACAATGAGTCTTGATTTGTTTATATAGGCATAAGGAATTTGTTATAAGGAAACAAATTCCACCATCCTCTTGGTAGGTATAAACCGGCCCCAAAAAAAAATAAAACACGAAGACCCATAACCCAAAATAAAACTTCCCTTTTTTCATTATTTAACATTAAGTCCTTTATGTTAACATTTAACGACCATTAAATAAATTCCGTTAAGTAACTAATTAATTAATTAACGATCGTTATCTTATTATTTACACAATTAATATAAATTACTTAATAATATTTATAGAATCCAAAAAACGCGATCTGTGCGTCTCATAGGCCCGAGTCGCATTCCAGAACATATATTATTCTGTTGTACATTTCTTTGCAGTTCAAGTACTTTTTGGTGTACAATATGTGACGCGAACTAACTAAGTATACAATTGCATATATTAATACAATGGCATGTCGAATGTGCTAATTTGCCAGGAAGATTTAAGCGCGCAGATTCATGAAAGAACTTAGCATACTTCATTCGGAATAGCATTCATCTCAGTTACAGTGATGTTTTGTAAGGTGGCGTCGCAAAAGGAAACTCTATGGGATCTATGCAATGCTTGTATTATGGTATACACATAAGTGTTTAACCGCTAAGGTGTCCGAGAATCCCCGATTAATGCGATGTCAGAAATGTTAGATTTACAGCATCATATGAAAATCCACCAAATGACTATGGATACCATATATTATGGCAACTTGGGGTACGTTCCACCGCCTAAACGTTGCTATCAACACTCTAATCACTACAAGAAAAAAGGGCTTTAATGACGAATGAAAAATCGTCACTAATAGTAGAAAATTCGTAACTAAACCATCTTAATGACGAAAATCAACGCCGTCACTTGTCGTCACAATAGCTCCATCATATTTTTTTTTGTGATAAATTGAATTTGACACTAAATAAGTGACGAACTAAAGTCGTCACTTAAGGGTGTGTGACAACCCATTTCTTTACTTAATTTCATCACTAAAGTGGCTAAAATCGTCACGTATTTGAGAGATGAAATACGTACGAATAGAAGGCGTCACTTTTGGGTGAACCTAACGAGAACTAACGAACTTAACTATCGCAAATTGTGACGAACATACGTCGTCACTTTCCCTAATCCCTATATTTGCTGCAATTTTTTCAATATGCGTATATTGTAGATCGAAAAGACAGAAACGGTATAAAAGATATAAATGTCCATATTCATCAATGATAAGAAATTACTTGATCCATACGTCCAACAATTATTCGATTTATAGCATATGTTTTCAACAAGGTATAAAGATATAATCAAGCATGTAAGAGAATCCTCAAGTGATAATCTATATCATGCATTTAAACTTCCAACTAAAAATAAAAATAATCCTGAGCTTCATCCAAACTTCTACAGGCCATCATCTTGAGCTTCATCCAAACTTCTACAGGCCATCATCTTGAGCTTCATCATAATCTTCATAATCTTTGTTATCATAATCCTCCTATATAAAATAATAATTTCAAAGCACATGATTTATATTATCCCAGGAAATCTGAAAGATAGACACTTACATCATCTTATAGTTAGCTATGTATACCAAAGTAAAAGGGAAACACTTTTTCTGTAGAAGGAGCAGAAATTACGCTGAAGCAAAGAAGGAGAAGAAATTAAGGGAGGAGGAAGAGAGGAAGAAGAAGAAATCTAATGGTGAACCAGAAGAGACACTACCACGACGCAGCCTCGTTGGTCTGAGGAACCATAAGAGACAACTACCACCAGGGTAGAAGTAAAGGGGTGAAAAACTGCACAAGTATGTAATCAGAACAGACTATCGTAACATGACCCGCGAAGAAGTCAAGCTGGACATGTTATTTAGAAAGGTTTACAAGAAGAAAGAAGCAGTAGCAGCAGAAGCAACCGCAACATCTACTATTACTTCTTGAACCTTATTAACTAGTACTACTACTACTCTGGTCTTTTAATTTAATCCTTGTCACCTATCTATATGTACGTATGTTGTGTATGGCTTAATGAATGAATTATCATATTACTAGCCTTTTTCATCTTGTTGTTGTTTATTTTGCACCCCCTGTCTTGTATTTATATCCTGCTGGTTTGTTTGATGATAGGTTAAGATAAAACACTTTTTCTGTATTTTCCGTGTATGATAAAACATAAAATAGGTTCTATAATCGAGTGGTAAGTGGAGACATCTGCTTCTACTTCTGATGGATGTTGTCAGAGTCTAAGACAGACTAACACCTATAATTAACTATAGTGAACGAAAACTTTCATATTGCTATTTAAACATTCTCATAGGAGTAAAACTAAATTTACATGTTTTCGGCTTGGACTTGAGATTTGAGAAGAGTCTTATATCTAAAAAAGGAAAACAAATGACTAAAAAACGCTCATAAACTTCCCACATAGTTTCTTCCATAGTGGGGTAGTGATGATTGACCTATTGAGTGAACTAGATGCCATTTCTTTTGGATAACAAGGAAGGAATATCTTAAATTCATATATAAGGTTTTAGAATATCATTCTTTAGGGCACATCTTAAATCCTTACAGTTGATAACTTAAAAGAATTGACCTCAGAAATGATAAAACAAAAAGCCAGATGATATGAACTTACATGTTCTGGAGATTGCCATGCAGTGAAGTGCTTTAATAGATAATCCACTTTTTTTGTAAGGCTGACATGCTCCTTTTGTAGTTTGAGATGGTTTTCCTTTAATTCCAAATGATCTTTCTCCAACTGCTTTGACTTTTCCTTTTCTGAATTAAGATCCATTCTTAAACTTTCAGTCTCAAAAACATGCTTAGTAGAAGCTGACCGTCCCCTTATATGTCCCGGAATATGACCCAGTTTTTCCATGAAAATCTCAGTCGGTGTACATGAAGAACTAGCTTCCTCATTTTGCAAATCAATCTGCATAATAAAAGAGCAGATCATTATAACAACCTAGGCATTAAGATGACTATAAAGAATTTTATGCCAAAGATGCAACAATAGAGAAAATACCCAAATCTTATTGGCCTTATCATTGATCATTGCTTTCTTTTTCTTTGAATAGTGAGCTATCTTGTACCCTCCAATCGCCGTTACTTCTTTTCCTCGTTTTCTTTTCTGTTTCAAATGATAGTCAACAATTATGACCAAAGCAAATAATACCTTTTTAAATTGCACTAGTATTTCTACATCTTTAATTTGTAACTAACTTCGTGAAATCTCCTTGCAACTGACTTTGTGCCAACAGTAGGTGGGACCTCATTACAAGCTCTGTTTTGCTTATTTGTAGCGCTTATTTTCTGCGAGATTAAAAGTAGAAGAACGGGTTATTCAATTTAATATGTCAACATTAACATATTACTACATAAACAAGTCCAAATATCAAAGGAGGAAATCTGAAATAACAGCAAATACAGTAGATATGAGATTGTATCAAATATAAGCATGCAAAATGGTTGACCAACTCTAAGCACATCATGTTAAACATTTGAGTAACTGATTTACTACTTCGCCAATGATCAAACTGTAAGACTTGATCTCATTCTAATATTATGTCATCTTTTCTTTTGTTTCAGACCATACCTTTTCTAGTTGGATGTCCAGCAGATAAGGATATGTTGAGGAATCAGTAACAAGTATACCGACTTATACACTTCCAATCCATCTTTTTTGTAAAGGCTTATAAGATGAATAAGTATGACTGTAGCCACAACTGATTTACAAGTGACTTCACTTCCAATCCATTTTTCGGGTGGACCTGAGATCTTTGCTTCATAGGGTAAATGGATCAAAAGATGAGTTATAATGTCGAAGAACGAAGGAGGAAACATCCTTTCCAGTTTACACAAAATGACAATAATTTTCTCTTTTAGTTTCTCAAGGATATCTAGGTGCATATTCCGTGAGCATATTATCCTGATAAACTCACTTAGTTCATATATCAGAAGCGAACCTCCTTTGTTAAGGAACCCCTAATTAATAAAGGTAAAACTCGTTGAATGAAAACATAAAAGTCATGACTTTTCATCTGTGACATTTGAAGTTCTCCATCTTTTACGCACCTAGATATATTTGAGGCAAGTCCATTCGGGAATTTGAGTGACATGAGCAAGTTTGAATCGTGTGTTTCCTCGTCTTTGTCAAATGGTAGCTAAGTCATTAGGAAATTACTGACGATTCATCACCTCGTCGTATAGATGTAAGCTTTTCTTCAAACCCTCGATCCATTAGATCTTGACGAGATTTTCCATGTGTCTTTGTAGTCTTTTCCCTTTTATGTTGAATAATGTCCTCGTTAGACTTTCTGTCACATTCTTAACGACATGTATGATATCGATGTTGTGTCTCACTTTTAGTTTAGACCTGTACGGAAGATTAAAGAACACACTTTTCTTGTTCCATCCTTTTGTTCCTTCTAAATACTACGCTTCGCTTTGTTAACCATGTAATGCAGAACACCATAGACATTCAAATATCATGCAAAACTTCATCTCCAGATTTAGGTGCAATCGGAGCCCGATTATCGACTAACCCGTCAAAATTCGTTTTATCCTTTCGCCATTTATGTGACAATGGTAAAAATCTTCGATGTCCCGTGTAACATACCTTTCTACCCCATTTCAAATAATGAGATGAAGTTTCATCCATACACGTTGGACAAGCATTGTAACCCTTGACGCTCCAACCAGAAAGCATACCATACGCTAGAAAATCATTTATCGTCCACAACAACGCCGCACGTCAATGATAAAATCCTCTTTTCTTTAGTACATCAATAAGCATCGACACCCTCCGCCGACCAATCTAAGTTCATCATCAGAGGTTCCATAATAAAACATCAATATTAACAGGTGTCTAGACCCGATCTACATGACAAGAGAAGATGAACATGTCTGGGTTCCTTCATGCTTTCCACGGAGGTAAGTTTGTATGGAACAATAAAAGACAGGTCCATTATTCTATAATGATTGCTTTAGTTTAGCCCAAACGAATGAAACCCGTCTGTTTGCCAAACCCTAAAACGTATAATACGTGGATCACGAGCAAATGGAGGATCGATTTTGTCAAGGTGTTTCCAAACCTCGGTGTCCGCAGGATGTCTAGCTATATTATCATCATGAACTCGTTTCTCCATATGCCACCTCATATCAGACGCAACTTGAAAGGTTTCGATAAACTGAATGGATCTTTGCAGCCTATAAAGGATGATAGCCAGGATGTATAAATACAAATGACTATGTAGAAACAATGATTATGAATACTATGTGTTGATGCGGAATCTTAACACATGTACTAAGAAGAATAATGAATAACTGAATAACAACTTTGTTAATGTTTCTTTTGCATTGGATTACAGATTGGCTAACATGATGATTATACTATTGCCTATTGATCTGTGGTAGAACTGTAAAACTAACTATGCTAGGGATTCCTTTTATATATCAAGGATAACCCTAAAAGGCTACATATCTTTTTCTAAATATCTCATAAATATCTTTTAAATAATATCTTCTCAACGGTACTAATCTAACTTTTCTACTTAACGGTACTAACTACTAACAATACTTAATACTTTGTACTGTCGGTACTAAAGTATAACTGTTAGTACAACTATTTGTAGCTTGTCAGGTACCTAAGTTAAGAAACAATAATCCTAACAATCCTCCCTTAAACATGACATGTTAAACTATTTTAACTTCATGTTTCTTCCATCCTGTAACTTCTTTTAACGCACAAGGATAGTATCCAACATTCTTATCATTTCTTAATCTGTACACATTTATCCTTCTTTAGCAGCAAACCTTGTCTATTCCACAATTCAGCAACATATTTCAGCTTACTCACCAACAATCTTTTCACCTACAATCCAACTAAGTTGGCTTTGTAGTTTTTTGGTCAAACTACCAGCCATTAACAGATTTGATGTTCCTTTACCAGTAGCCAGGTGCTCTGGGATAAGATAACTCTTCTCGAGAATATGGTGAGATTAATTACCATACAGTTGTTGGTAAACTGTCAACCATCAACGGATTTGATTAGTCTTTACCAAATACCGTTTGTGTTTGGACTAGCCAATGCTTCATTGTCAAACATGGTGCATTGATAAAACCATATAGTTTTTTAGCAAACCTATCAGCTATCAACAAATTTGAGTAGTCTTTACCAAGAACTAGTTTGATCTGGAACTAGCCAACTCCTTCACTCAAGAAGCAGGTGAGTTTAGGAACCCACAATTTTTGGTAAATCTGTAAACCAAAACAGATTAGAGAGTCTTTACCTTAATCCGATTGCCTTGTGGACTACCAATCTTATCCTGTTAAGCATGAAATTGATAACCATTATTGTGTGTGGTTACCAACACATCAATAGAAAAATAGAGATAATAATAAAAAGAAGAGAATCATCCTTCTCTACTTCCATCAGTCTTAATATTCTTTAGATTTCTGATCAGCAAGTACCTTCTATAAATCGTATCAATTCCAATGCCATAGTACTTTCCTTCTTCAGAACTCAATTTAATCTTTAGCATTTGCATCATTATTTTCCTTTTTCAAAGGATACTTCTTCTCTTCAATCATGTGAACGACTAATCCCTCCATTCATCAGTCATCAAAGTGTGTACCCCTGAAGAACTATGCAGCTTCCAACTGATTACTTTCCATTCATGTTGTGAGTTCCAAAACTCATCTTGTTCATCTGGATTGAACATAACTATCAAATCTCCCCAAAGAACTTTATCAAAACCTTCAGGAATCTTATCTTGATATATGTCCATCACAAGTTTATATATAGAATCTAAGTCTTCTCTGTCAAACACTGAAAGCACTCTTATCAATGTGCTGAAGGATCTCTTTTGACTATTACTTCTTGTTACCACATTCATATTAATCTCTTCATAGAGGAGGCTTTTTGGATCATCAAATTGTGTTTAGATGCCAAGAATTCTCCCCAAAGTCTTCCAGACAATGATTGGATACTTCTTGTCCAAGATATTTTCATACTCTACTATCTTTTTCCTCCTCTGTAGCTAAGTACCAGCACGAATCTAAGCTCATCATTCTCTTTCTCAATGTCCACTGGGTCCATCTTGAGAATTATCTTGTTTGAATCTTCTTTTCTTGACTTCATCTTTTCCTTGTACCGTGTTTCTCTTCTTGTGTTCTCTTCTCTTTAACTCCTCTTCTTGACTTCTTCTTTAGATTCCTGCTTGATCTCTTCTCCTTTGGAGGAATCTTTCTTATTCATTTTTTTGATCAGTCTATCATCTTCAACAGACCCAATAGCAATGAAATCTTCATCTGACCTTTTTATTTTTTCATACATTGCTTGTATGTCTTCAAACTTCTTACTCTTCAACTCAGAATGTTTGAAGTTCCCCACATGCTTTAAGTAGGTCATCATCTGATTTCTTAATTGATTACCTTGGATGGAGGTCTGTTTCTATTGCCTCTGATCTTGTCGAGCAAGGAATTTTCTCTGAGTATCATTGTAATCATGAAGGAACCTTTGCTCTTTCCTTCTATGTGAACTGATCTCTTTCTTGCTCTTGAAGCCTTCTCAGCAAGAATTTGTTCTGTCCTAATTCTTGCTTTTAATACATCAAATTTTTAATGAGAGCTTCCTTGTTGCTTTTTTCTTCACAATCGTTTCTTTCTTCTTCTGCTTCCCAGTCTTCTTGAATTTTCCTAGCCAATCTATCATCACTCTCAAGCTGTTTAAATTTCTTCTCAGCTTGAGGAATATCATCAGATTCATCCTCCTCTTTAATCTTCTTCTTTCCTTTGTCTTTTGGATCAATCTTTGGAAGAGGCTTTTACTGTGAGAAGATGATCTTGTAGAAATAGAGGCCTAGTTCTATCCCCCAAGTTCTCAACATCCCTGCAACGTCTAACACCTTCTCTTTTTCGTTAGAAGCACTTTGACTTTTCTCATAGTTGAGGAGAAGTGTAGCTATTGTTTCATCATCACCAAATGTCATAGAAGTGGGTGTTGAGTGGATGTTTTTGAGAGGCGTTAAGAAGCAATTTCTTCCTTAGATTGATCTTCAGTACCTCTCTTTGCTCTTCAAGATACTTTCACTTTCTCTCCAAGTACCTCGTCTCTTGTTTGTTCAGTATACTTTCAAAGATCTCTTTAGAACTCTCATTGATTTCTTCAGTACCTTCAACTTGTTCATCAGTACTAACTTTAGATTCGTCAGTACTAACTTTTTCAAAGTCAGTACTAACTCCTTCCTTTCAGTACCTAACTACCATCTTCATACTAAGTCTATCTCATCAAACCTCCTTGTCGTCATCCACCAATTCTCCTTGGCCTCACCCTCACTTTGACATTTTTCTGTTTTCATGTGATCAATTTTATCTTCAGGCAATACATCAAAACGAGAGGATTTCTTTGAACTATGATTCTCCTTTTGGCTTTCTTCCCTCCCTTGTTTGGATACAACTTTTTGTGCACTCCTTTTATCTTTGGAGAGCTCTTCCTTGGGAATATTTGTTGCAATGAGATAATCTTTAGATATTCTTTATGATGTTTGATGATAGGTTTAGCTTGCTTCTTGAGCTTTGTGATCTTAGCCTTCAAGAGGTTTAAATTTCTGGCTTGATCTGAAACCTGTTGACATAAAGAGATACAAAGATCATAGACATTTTGGAGAGTCATGTCATCCTCATTCCCTGAAAAGGATGCATCATTGGATGAATGATCTCCAAGATTCTCACCAGTAGGTTCTGGGATTGAATCAGTAACAATAGGAGTGGGTGAAGGTGTTGGTGAAAGGGTCAGGTTGTTGCTCAAAAGGTACCTCACTTGGTTGAGCAGAAGATGAGTCAGGCAGTGACTCATTTGGGACTTCACCAGTGGGAGTAGGAGAGGGTGATGGTTGTTCATCAGATAGTCTTTCTGAGGAAGCACCCTCATCCTTAGTTGCTTGGACCAACATAGTATCAAACAAAGGTGTAACTTTGACTGAGAAATGTTTCCCCTTCTTTATCATAAAAGAAAATACAGGAAAGTGATCTAAAGGTACAGATATATTAGCTAATTTTCTACCTAAAAATATAGAAATAAACCGAGGATACATTACAAACTTCTTCTTAGCCTCTAGATGTCTAAGCATACCATCAAAAATTAATTTGGAAAAATTATACTTTTGATTAGTTGTTAAACAAATTACAGCTGTGGCAATATTTGTAGGAATTTGGATCCAAGAGGGTACTTTTTGGAACTTAACACAATGAGTAATTGTGTGAATAAAAACCTCCATGGGGTAGAAAATAAGGCTTTATTAAATTGTTTAACACAGTTATATCCCCTTCGTATCCCATAAGCTTAATAGCATCAAAGATAGCTTGATTTGGTAATGAGTGTATCCCATCAGCATCATTAAAAATTAGATCAGTTCGGATTGATGCCTCAGAGATAGACACAAATTTGCCAGCTACTTTGGCAGTTATGTGCCTAACATTGTTTGAATGTTTGGACGTTAAGCAAGACTTCCAAAAAAATGTTCAACGAATGTGGTCCGAAACAACAGGAACTTAACAGTGAGCGCATGATAAATATACCTTCTCCGAAGAAAATCAATGACTTTCATGAAACTCCACATTCCCTTAGTCTTTTTCCAAGTATGCGATCAATGTTGTGCATAGGAACAAAGACTCAAAGAGCAGGCCCATTTTGCTTAGAGAGATAGATCGTCGGTAAGTGAGATCAGGGCTTATGTAACGGAAGAATGTCGTTGGAGAGATTGCTTGAGTAAGTGTGCGATTGAGATGGATTCTTATAGGTTTTGGAGACCTAATTTTAAAGAAAACGTTCCAATTTACACTTTGTACCCTTGGCGGTATTTTTCTCCAATGTCTCGTAAGCGGTACAAACTTTGCCCAGCGGTACTAACTTTGCATGGTCGGTACTAGCTTTGTCCAAACAAAGAATGAACAATGTAAGTATCAGGAATGGGGCTTCAGCACCATCAGGAATCTCTTTTTTTTTTTTGTTTTTTTTTTCAGTTGACTCTCTAAATCTTCTTAAGCGTTTTGACAAGCATCACTTCTAGTTAATATGTATCCAACATCAAAATTTTCATAAAACTAAACAACTATACACCAACTAACTAGTTTGCTAATATTTTTTCTACTAATAGTAGTACTTACTTCTAGGGATAGTTTAAAAGCATACTAAATCTCTAATCTGAATTTGTTTGCTTGAGATTCATACTTCCCTTGACTATAACCATATTCACCAATTTACCTAGCACACATCGTTCCATTATTACGCATCCCCTTTGTTGTCAAACATGACATAGACACGTCTCTTGGTGGGTTGAACCACACCTGCAATTACTCTTTGAATGGTCTATATAATCTCATGTCTTCAAAATGCTTCACAAGAGAATTCTTACTCTGAATCCAAGATTAGGTACAACACAGATTGTTCTGCTTGCATGATGGTGGTTGAATCTTGATGAGTAGAAAGGTGGAGCATAAAGTTTTAGGGGTTTCTTGGAACAAGTTTGATTTGCCATGGTGTGTTTTAGCTTGTTGAAGAGTATGCTTTGTGATTTATGTAGAAAGGTGGTGCATAAGGGTTTAGTTCACGTTGAGAGTTCATAGCTATGTGTGTGTTTTACCTCTTTCATCCACAGATGACCCATTCATATTGCCTCCCTTTAACCAATGTAGGTTATGGATTTATCATTCCAATTGAAACAACCAAGAACTGAAATCGGCTAACATCAAATGCCTTGGTTAGTAGATCAGCTACATTGTCATCAGTGTGGATCTTAAGCACCTGTATGAGTTTCTTCTCATAAGCATCTCGTATGAAGTGGTGCCTAATTGCAATATGCTTTGTCTTGCTACAATTAGCACTAGTGTGATCTTAAGCACTCTTATAGCGTTCTTCTCATAAGCAATCATGAATAGAAGTGGTGCATAATAGCAATATTGCTTTTGTCTTCGAATGATATACTAAGGATACTCATTACAATGACAAAGATGCTTGAATTCATGCGATTAACAATGTAGATCTATTTGTGTTCATGAAGTTGAACTCCATAGTACTAACATTATGATTTTGAATCCATAAAACTTGCCCACAAGCAGCTTGCAGCAGCAACACTTCCGCTTCTGTTGTAAAGTGGTCCACAATGGTTTACTTTTTCTGCAATTGCCAAGTAAGAGGTCTCCATACTGCCAGAATAAATTGACATCCCCCTGTTGTGGAATTTTCTGTCAGATTGCTCCAAGCATAATCACTATCTGAGTAGGATATCCAAGTCAAATGAAGACACGTCTAGATACCAAGGCCCATTTTAAGTTTTGCCCTTTATTACCATAAACATTTGTTTTTGACAGCACTTAAATGAGAGATCTTTAACTTGCGATCGCAAACGTTAAAGGTCATATCCGAAAATTCCTATTCAAGCCGTTTAACAACATAAGTTAAAACGATCTTCTTTCTTTTTGACGAAAACATTATTTCTCTTCTACGAAACATTCTTTCTCTTCGACGAAAACATTCTTTCTCTTTGAAGAAAACCTTCTTTCTCTTTGATGAAAACACTCTTTATCTCTCGATCACACCTCTTCCTTCTCACTCAACCACGCCTCTACAACCATAGAGATGGCTAATCTCTTTTCTCTACTTTCCGCTACCACCTTTAAGATAACCGTATGCCTCGTCGTGTGATTGTTCTATGAACATTCACAATGCTCGAGAAGAGCTACATAACTTTGTGAGTATAGTTTATCGCATGCTAACCATCATCTGTCTTGATATTTTCTAGATCGTCGTCTCTATCTTTGTTTTATTATTGTTATTATTATTATTATTATTATTTTCATGTATGGAACACACCAAAGATACGTCAACATTTCCTTTAGGACAATGTCCAAAAGGAAACATCTCCATCGAAAAGGTTGCGTTTGAGGATAACATCGCCGACATTCGTTCTTTACCCCTCAAACATGATTCGTTAAATTATCAAGGTTTAGGAATGATGGAACACATTCCATAAATCGTTCTCTTCTAGTTTCTATTATGGTTCGCGTTCTATTCCGTGCCGTGACAACTTAATTACTTCATCCGAAGTATTTTAAGCACTTTTAACTTGCGAAATGCAAATTAAAATGTCACTTCTTTGGAAAAATTCATCAAATTCCTAAACTTCCCACATGTTGGCGATCCGATGGCCCCCTGACCTATTCTGGCGGCCCTTAGATATGCCTGGGACCGCCGGCAGCAGGCATGTGACATGTGTTATCTTTTTTTTCAAATCATAAAATGAACACCCTTTCTCTCTATCTCTTCTGCTACTAGCTAACGTCTACTCTACACCCAAACCTATGCCCAATAACTCTCTAAAGATCAATGGGTCATCATCATATCCCAACACTCATAAGCGTCGTTGCTTATGTTGTCAAAAGTCAAGTGAATTTTATAATGAAATGTGTCTCATTCTCAAACTCAATCCTTATAATCGTCATACTCACAAATACCCTCACATATTGGTCCTCACTTCTCATAAACGTCTTTTCTCACCTCAAATGGCCTTTTCACTTCTGAACGGTTCTTCTCACTTTCAAGAGTCATCTATGTAGGTCCTAATCAACAGGATCTTAATGAGCCTTAAACGACTTATAGTCCTTTGAATAAATCCAAAGATACTATGAGAGACAATAACAGTGAATACAAATATTGACGCAGAATATCAATATCTATACCAAGATGAACACAAGAACAAAATACTAAACTTGCTATTACTATTACTATTTAATTGTGAATGATCAATCAACTCCCCTCTTTACAATGCTATTCTTCGTTCCTTTTATAGACTTAAGGAACACTAAACGCGTTAAGAGATAATGCTTATCTCTTCCTAGATGAACGCTAAATGATAACTAATACTAATATTACAACCAGACTTAACTTTCTGACTAAACAGTATTAACTTTAATACTGTCACACTTAAGTTAGTGCTGGCAGACTTAACTTGCTCTACCAGACTTAACTTCTATACTAACAGTACTAACTATTACTCTATCAGTACTAACTTGAACTAACAGACTTAACTTTAATACTAACAGTATTAAGTCTGTTTACAATATTTTCCTAACAATCCTCCCCTAACTTGATCTTCATTCATGAACTTCAAGTTCCTTCAGAACAATCTTTAGCTTTAACTACTTTAAGCTTCACCTTGGGCTTTAGAGGATTGTCTTGAACTTCTGTCTTCAAAATAATATGACTTTATGTCTTTAAATCTTGACAGCATCTAGTCTTTAACTCTTGTATCAGCAACCTTGAAAATTTTGTACATCAAATCATAAAGTTTCAGTCTATTCTCATCACTTCCAGGTGTGTTAACTCCTGTGAGAGGTGAATCATTGAAAAAAATTTAAATGGATTTGATGTCTCTTTACCAGTTAGCCATTCACTC
>BQNB010134720.1:0-18270 GCA_026074375.1 Tanacetum coccineum | reverse complement strand
ACTTATTTATTTTCAAGATCGAATTGCTAAGAGGTACACTTTCTATTTACTTCTTGTATTATGTGTTAACCATATGCTATTATTAGATCCAATCCGCTGCGTACTCGTAGTTACTTGGTTACCTAGATGTTAAATCCTAACAAAAAGTACATAACAGATCCTGATTAAAAACTGTGTTACACTATAAACAGGGAACAAAAAAGGCATAAAGTACAAAACATTTGTACTTTTTGGTGGGTCATGGGAGGTCTTTAACAAAGGACATAGAATTTACGAATCATTACTTTTTCTCATGCCTAAGAATCAAGATTCTTTGGCTGAAGATTTGGAGTTGGTGGAAGGCTCCGGGTTCTTTTGACCCCTCTTTGGATGTTATTTTGAAAGGAATTCCCGATTTCTCTCAAGATAAAAGGGTGTCTAAAATTTTCCATGCGGTTTGTATGACTCTTATTTGGCATGTTTGGGCATGGAGAAATAAAATCTTTCACGTGGCATCTACTAAAGAGGCGAATTCAGCTCGTCATGAAGACATTTTCTCTGTTGTCCAAATCTTTCACGCAACATCCCATTAAATCTTTCACGTGGGATTTATGGGTTCGTCAGCTAAATGATTTAAGTCTTTCCTAGTTTTGTTTTTGTTGGGTTGTCTTTGTTTTTTTCTTCTTGGGCTCGTCTTTTGAGCTCTTTGGTTCCGTTTAGTTCCTTTGCCTCGTGACTAAGGAGTTAAATAGTTACAAAGGGTGGTGATTTGTACACCATTTTTTTCCATCTACTACTAAATTACACCCGATGATGCACACAGTACAACACCTAAATGTATGATTAGTGGTAGATGGAAAAAAATGGTGTACAGATCACCTCCCAATTACAAAAGAGGATTTAACCAATCATTTCAACTAATATTTTTTCCCTCTGTACTAAAGCCAAGAATAAAAAAACAAATGTTGTCAAAAATGCCACATTTCCTCATAGATTGAGAGTTGAATGTGACACAGTTTCGAAATCGCCATATGACACAACAAGCTGCGGCAAAGAAGACATATGCACGATCCTTAAACTCCTTAGAAGTGTGCCACGTCATAACCCAAGAATCGCAGTCCCCATAAGAATTCAAAATCGGGAACTTCAAGCCACTCCAGATACAAATAAGCCTCCAAACGTTTGATGTAACACCCATAAAAATTTCCTAAATCTCCGTTGTTGACTTTTCGTACTTCAGTCGACTTTATCGGATTTCGCGTTAATTTTACGTTTAATCGGGAAGTTATCCCATGTGTATCTGAGGATCGTTACCGGAAGCATTCCGGGTTGCTATTTTATGTAGTCTTTTAGCAAATGTCGCGTTTTTACATTTTGAATTAATATTTAAAATTTCAGAATTTACTTTTAAGTATTTTCTATTTTTCAGTTTCACGTAAATCGCAATCGTTAAAGTTAAAATATCAAGGCTTAAATAATATCTAGGAGGATAGGAAAAATATCTAGTGGGAAAGGAATGAGAAAATACCAATATACCCCCCTCTCCCTCTTGTTGTGCGTCCCCCCTCCTAGCCAATAAGGTTCCACTTTTCTAGCATTTTGGTCTCAAATGATGCATAGAAATCCTAGGATTCCATTAGGATGGTTGTAGGTTCAGACCTCATTCATTGCACCTAGATATTTCCCTTCCTATTTAAATCCTTTCACCCTTTCATTTCAACCTCGTTATTTCTCTCACTATAAACACACACACAAGCTAAAGTCTCTTATCCCTCTCTCTTTTCCTTAGTGCGTCCGAGTCTCAACACACACACAAAACATTTACAAATTATTTTGATCAAGATTTTGAAGATCAAGGTTTATTAGGGGTTGATTTATATAGATACTTGGGTATTTAGAACACTATTCGGGGTGTTCTTTAGTCTTGATCATCTTCTAAATCCTTCGTTCGTGTAAGTTCATCTTTTTCAAATAAAACTTGTACTTCCTTAATCTTTGCAACGTTTAAAAGCTAGTTGTACAAACTGTTCCTTAAAAATCAAAGCTTTTAAAATTTCATAAATCCCAAAAGGGTTTATGTGTGGTTCGAAATAAATAAAAAGAAAGAAAGGAAAGATTAGTTGTGTTGTCGTGGTGAAACATTTATAAAGAAATAATTTTTCTAAAGCTTATTGCTTATTTTAGCTTATTAATAAGCTCGTATGAGCTTATTTGAGTTCTTATATGCCTTGAACTCGAAATAGAACCATAAAGGTTTGAACTTTATGCTTATTGTATTTGTATTATTTTTCTAAACTTATTTTCATAGCTTATTTTACAACTTATATGGTTTTGAGGTTAACGAGCTTAATAAATAAGTCCAAAAGTGCTAGTTTGGTTTTTGTGGGTCTCGGCCCAAAACCAAGCCCAAACCGTGGGCTATAAGCCACGGCTTGGCTTAATTGGTGGCTTATTTGTGTAGCTTATTGGTTAAACTAAAAGCTTATTTGTTTATTTATTTACTTATTGAATTGATTACGGACTTGTAGTAATCTATATCTTTCGTTTAGGCTTATTGGGCCTAAAAGCCCAATAAGGGTCCATTAAGGTTTTCGGCTTATTTTTATAAGAGGATATATTAGCGTAATGAGTTGGAGATTTGTGAAATGGGGTTTTGAAAGTGTTTTGGATAAAATTCTATGACTTTGGAAAACTAATATATACGAACGGGTCATGCCGAAATGTAATAAAATTTCTATACTTAGAATTATTGTTTTAGAAAAAACTTATTTTTATAAATCTTGACTAAAGGACTAAAACATATTATTTTTGTGCATAATAAATAATACTCACATTTAGGTTGATTAAATAAATTAAAATACATATTTATATAAATATTCCAAATATATTCTCAATATCGACAAAAAGACAAAATAATAAATATTATTATTTTATTACCCGACTAAAAATCAAAAAATATATTATTTATAACTTTTATAAATATAAAACATCTATTACATATTACGTAAATTAAAAGCGTACAAACAGTTATGATTTAAATGCCTTAGCTATTATTTTTGGGTTACCGGGTAAACTGCCGAAACTTATTTATTGCGTCTAATTTTATATTATACTATATATTTTATATAAACCTTTGTAATACGTTTTACCGAGTCAAAACCATGACAAATACCACACAACCAATGATACTAAAGCATTTTCGTAATAATCGTACAACTACTTTCTAAATCCTTAAATATATTCGTAATTCACGTCGTACTTATTATGAACCCGATCGTTATTCTTTAGGTCGTGACTGAGTACCGTTATCCTTTACCGTGTGATCATTCTACTAGCCTTTTCACTACTTCATTTCACCAATCAAGGTGAGTTCGTAGCTCCGCGTTTTACTGTTTTACATTATTATTTTTGGGGTGAAAGCATTGCTTGTTTTTAAACCTTGCACATAAATTTTTCCTGAATACTTTGCTTGTTTACATGATGCCTAAGTAGCGATAACCCACCATGCCCCACTATCATGAACCGTTAGTTACCTTGTGTAGGCGCTAGTCTTATAAATAGATCTGTTTGGGATTGACATCCCCGTTCGGGTAGGTAGCGCTTACTAGTTTGAGAGACAAACTGAATGTATACCATGTTGGAATGCGGATGTTTCGGGTTGAACATCTACCAGGGCACTTAATATCTTATTATGTCTGAAATTGATTGGCATACAAACTGTTATAGCCTCAGTGTCATGAGCTTAGAGCAACGTAAATATACTTTTGTGATTGTTGTATGTGTTACAATGATCATGCGTTTTAAATTATTGTGTTCCATACTTATGATATAACTAAACCTGCGAATTCACCAACATTATGTTGACAGTTTTAAGCATGCTTTCAGGTACTTGATTTGGATTCTTATTTGAACTGCTGTGTGGTATCTGCCTGCTGCCTAACTGCACTTTTCAAGACTTATCTATTTATCATACTCATTGTCATTTTAAACGTTTTATGCTTTCGCTACCATGTACTTATGTTTCCGCAAACCTTTTTATTATGCTATGAAATGATGTAAGACTTATTTATATTTTAAATCTATGTAATGAGTATGAATGTCTTTTTAAAATGCCCTATAAAGGTTGTTCTCTTGATTTTGTGTGATGTATATTATGACGTCACACCCTCGGACACTTATTCCTACTAGACTTGGTTTAGGGGTGTGACAGATTGGTATCCAGAGCCAAGGTTATAGAGAACCAGGTAGTATATACTAGGTCTGGTCTATAACCAGTATGTGATCCTATGTGTTTTACTTGCTTACGTATATAATTACTAGTGATAAGTATATAGGTATTATATTACTATAATTATACTTACATTTCATTTTACCATATTATATTTTATTTTATTCACCATACGCATCATGCATGGTTCATATAAAGAGATTTATATAAACTTGTACTTGTGCAGAGTATGGCAGCTCCAGTTATTACTATTTCTTCTGACATATCAAAGGAGAGCACGAGATCTGTTGCTTCGCGAGTTATTCTTTTTGGCACTATTCCTACAGAGATCCCTATTGTTCCAGATATACCTACTAATCTACCTTCAGCGCCAGAGTTACATGTGGTTTCACATTTCTTATGTTTGGATGACTCTTAGTCTAAGCCAACTGATGAGTTACCTGAGAGAAACGTATCACTTAGACTTTAGGATGACGTGGTGTCTAGGTGGAGAGACAGGGTTAGATTTCGTCCATCTTTCCAATTGGGATCATCATCACCCAATACTACTATCCCATCTACAGAGATTCCAGTTGCCCTTACCCCACCAGCACCATCTACAGAGATTGCTACTGCATCAACTTCTTGCATATCTACTCCAATCATTATCGTTTCACCGGCCATTCGTAGTCATATCCGGACGACCGCCAGGAAGAGTACATTGGGATTACGACCTGTGATGACGCCAACACGTAGTGCAGCTCTTAGTAGGGCCCGTCGGGCATCACTTTCACTTGAGACATCATCATCCGATACTTCATTCGGAACTTCATCAGATTCAACACCGCATACTTCAGAGAGTTCTTTTACTGCTTCTCTACAGGGTACACAGATCTCACTTGAGGATTATTCTCATCATTCATTTAAGGCTATTCACTCTCCATCTGGGCCATTGACCCGTAAGAGGCCATAGTGCTCAGATTATACTACACATACATCTTCTTTATCTGTTAAACCTTCTCGAAAGAGGATTCGGTCTTCAGCTACATCCATTTCATCTACAGTTCACACTGCAGGAGCCCTATCACCAACTCGAGCTGACCTCCTACCACCTCGCAAGAGGTATAGGGGTACACCAACTATGCATTCAGACGAGTCTAGTGATGAGAGTAACCCATAGATACGTACAAAGTCGGACATGGATTCAAATGTTCGGGCAGACATTAAGGCAGAGATTGCGGCTGCTACTACGACAGCTGTTGTGACAGTTGATCGGTTAGATACTGAGCCAGTTATGGTAGGAGCTAAGACGGATTTTGAGACAGGGTTGGAAGTTATTGAGTCAGAGAGTGAGCTGGAGGAGGCAAAGGCCGATGAGGAGACTGATGCCGAGATCCAGCCAAAGGGTACCATTGATATTGGGGTCGACATTGCTACTAAGATTGATATCCCAGATGACTAGCTTATGCCTGACGCTATTGAGCGATTAGGGCAGCTTGAGGAGGGTATGCAGGGTATGTATGATCACCTATAAGAGATACCTCTCAAGACAGAGAGAGCAGGAGGGTAGGAACCTGATTGCTAATGGTGAGAGGTTTGGTTTGTTAGAGCATGTGGTGACCTTAGAGGGTAGCAACACAAAACTTCGAGACGCTCTAGGTATTGAGAGAGTGAGAGCTGACAGTTTACAACGACGTTTGAGCTATGTAGAGGATGTGCTCAGACAGGTTCGCGAGCTTCGAGCTTATGAGAGTCAGAGACTTTGGAGGATGGAGACCTTCATGATGGGGACATAGGATTATCGTCCTTAGACTAGTAGCATCATAAGTTATGGGTAGATCATAGTAGTAGTAGTATGGGTAGGAATTTAGTACTCATTTTGGAAAATCATGTAACCGACTTCAGATTTTGTATGAAATGAAATCTTATTATTATTACGATCTTTTCTTGTGTTTATTCCATATAATCATGTTATTCGTACATTCGGGCAAAACGTTATTCTAATTTATTTTATAAACTTTATTTTGTAAATTCTATTTATTGTTTATTTTTAACTTTACCCCGTTCTAAATCTCACCTTGTGTTGTAATTTATGGCTAGATTTATGACTATCACTCGCTCTGGTATGACTCCTGAAGCCATCGAAGAACTAATCTCTCGGCGAGTGGAATTGGCGTTGGCTGCTCAAGAGGGCAACCGTAACGTTGGACTCATTGATGAAAACCAAAGCTAAAATGGAGATGATAACGATAATAGACGTGGAGGAAATGGAAACCATGGTAAGAATAATGGGGATGGAAATCAGAATGGAGGAAATGAAGGTGCAAGAAGAAATGCACAAGTTGCTAGGGTTTGTACCTACAAGGATTTTCTTAATTGTCAACCACGCAACTTTAGTGGTATTGAAGGAGTCGTTGGTTTGGCTAGGTGGTTCGAAAAAATGGAATAGATGTTTCGTATCAGTAATTGTTAGTGTTGCAAAAATCGGCCTAGGCGGCCGATTAATTGGCACCTAGGCGCTAGGCGGGGATAAATCGCTTTGATTTTCACTAACCTGTTTGGTCAAAAATCGGTTAATATACCGATTAATCAGTTAAAAATCGGACAAATCGGGCATAAATCGGCCAAATCGGACAAAAATCGGCTAAATCGGCCAACTCAGTTACGGATAGAAATTGGCCAAATCGGGGATAAATCGGCGAAATAAAAAAATCGGATAAACCAGGCAAATCGGACAAAAATCGGCTAAATTAGGCATATATTTCCAAAATTTTATAATTGAATATATAAAAAGTCCAATCCGATTAATCCTCAATTAATCCTCGCCTAACCGATTAATCTTTAGGTGGTACCCGACAGCCCAACGAGCGCCTAGCAATTTTTGCAACCTTGGTAATTGTCGATCGAACTCTCAAGTGAAGATCGCTACTTGCACCTTGGTAGATAGAGCTCTGACATGGTGGAATTCCCATGTGCAGACCATTGGCATTGATGAGGTATATGAGATGCCATGAAAGGATTTGATGAAGCTGATGATTGAAGTGTATTGTCCGAGGAATGAAATCCAGAAGTTAGAGAATGAGTTGTGGAACTTGTGTGTCAAAAGGACTGACGTTGCTGGTTATACGTGACGATTCCAGGAGTTGACCTTGCTATGTCCCAGAATGGTTCCCGAAGAGAACGAAAAGATTGAGAGGTTCATCTGGGGTTGCCAGATAAAATTCAAGGTAATATTACATCTTCTAAGCTAGTTCGACTACATGATTTCATCAGGATGGCTAATGGCCTAATGAATCAGAAAGTTCATGTGTATGCTGCAAGGAGTGCTGAGCAAAAGAGAAAGTTCGATGACAACCCACGAGGCAACCGTGTATAGCAGCCACCTTTCAAGAGGCAGAACATGGCTCAAGCTGTCACGGTGGGCAACAATGAGAAAATGGGGTATGCTGGGAGTGCTCCGTACTATAACAAGTGCAGATTGTACCATAAAGGACCATGCACTATAAAGTGTACCGGCTGCAAGAAGGTGGGCCATAGACTGCTGTTGCTACCCAAGCACCAAGAGCCCCTGTGGCAAACCAAAGGGTTATGACCTCCTTTGGATGTGGTGGTCAGGGTCATTACAAAAGTGATTGCCCTAAACTCAAGAATCAGAATTGTGGGAATAAGGCTGCTAACAATGATGCTCGTAGGAGAGCCTAAGCATTAGGAGGAGGTGACGGCAACCCAGACTCTAACGTTGTTACGGGTACGTTCCTTCTTAATAATTATTATGCATACATCTTATTTGACGCTGGAGCTGATAGAAGCTTTGTATCGACTATGTTTAGTGCCTTAATTGATATCCCTCCTGCTATGTTAGACGTTAGTTATACTGTTGAATTAGCCAATGGGCAAATCACCGAATCTGACACTATTATTAGGAGTTGTACATTAAACTTACTTGATCACCCGTTCAGTACTGACCTAATGCCCGTAGAGTTGGGTAGCTTTGATGTTATAATTGGGATGGATTGGTTATCGAAGTATCATGCTGTAATTGTCTGTGACAAAAAGATTATTCGTATTCCCTACGAAAATGAATTATTAACGATTCAAGGCGAAGAAAGCAGCGAAGGGAGTAATTCGAGATTGAGCATAATCTCATGCACCAAGACTCAAAAGTACATTCAAAGAGGGTGCCATGTGTTTCTGGCACATATTTCGGTAAGGAAGACGGAAGACAAGTCGGAGGAGAATCGACTTAAAGACGTGCCGATTGTTTAGGGTTTCTCGAAGGTCTTTAAAGAAGACTTGCCAAGACTTCCACCAGCTTGAAAAGTCATATTTCAAATCGATTTAGTCCCCGGTACTGCACCTGTAGCATGAGCTCCTTATCGGTTAGCACCGTCTAAGATGCAAGAGTTATTCGCTCAGTTGCAAGAACTGACTGACAAGGGTTTCATAAGACCAAGTTTCTCATACTGGGGAGCTCCGATTTTATTCGTCAAGAAGAGGGATGGATCGTTCTGCATGTGCATTGATTATCCTAAACTAAACAAGCTTACAGTTAAGAACCGTTATCCGCACCCGAGGATCGACGACCTGCTTAATCAATTTCAAGGGTCGAGTGTTTACTCAAAGATCAATCTGAGGTCTGGTTATCACCAACTTCGAGTTCGGGAAGAGGACATTCCAAAGACGGCGTTTAGGACTCGTTATGGTCATTACGAGTTCTAAGTAATGCCTTTTGGATTGACCAATGCACTAACAGTATTCATGGACTTGATGAACCGGGTGTGCAAACCATACCTGGACAAGTTCATAATCCTATTCATCAATGATATATTTATTTACTCCAAGAGCAAGGAGGAACACGAAGAGCACCTTAAGCTAATTCTAGAATTACTTAAGAAGGAGGAATTGTACGCCAAGTTCTCGAAGTGTGATTTTTGGCTCTCTAAGGTACAATTTCTCGGTCACGTGATTGATAGTGAAGGCATTCACGTTGATCCAGCTAATATTGAGTCGATTAAGGATTGGGCATAGCCAAAGAGTCTAACAGAAATTCGCCAATTCTTAGGTCTTGCCGGTTATTACCAAAGGTTTATCGAGGGTTTTTCTAAGATTGCTAGACCTATGACTAAGTTGACTCAGAAGAGTGTAAAGTACGAATGGGGAGAGACAGAGGAAGCGACATTTCAACTATTGAAGCAGAAGTTGTGTAGTGCGCCAATCTTGGCATTACCCGAAGGAAGTGAGAACTTTGTGGTGTACTGCGATGCTTCGCACAATGGGTTAGGCGCGGTTCTGATGCAGAAAGTGAAGGTCATAGCCTACGCATCCGCCAACTCAATGTACATGAAAAGAACTGCACAACCCATGACTTGGAATTGGGAGTTGTAGTGTTTGCTCTCAAGATGTGGAGACATAACCTGTACGAAACAAAATGTGTTGTGTTCACCGATCATAAGAGTTTGCAACACATTCTTGATCAGAAGGAGTTAAACCCGAGACAACGTAGATGGTTGGAGCTACTAAGTGATTATGACTGTGAGATTCGTTACCACCCTTGGAAGGCGAACGTGATGTTCGATACTTTAAGCCGAAACGAAAGGGTTAAGCCACTACGAGTTCAAGCTTTGATGATGACAATAGACTTAAACCTTTGATTACAAATATTGAACACCCAGACTGAAGCAAGGAAGGAGGAGAACTATGCCACAAAAGACTTATGTGGCATGATCAAAAAGCTTGAACCCTATGCTGATGAAACTTTATGTTTGAGGAATAGGAGTTGGACACCTTGTTTTGGCAACTTAAGAGCTTTGATTATGCATGAGTCGCATAAGTCAAAGTATTCTATACATCCTGGACCAGACAAGATGTACCACGACCTTAAGAAGTTATATTGGTGGCCAAATATAAAAGCCAAGATTGCCACCTACGTCAAAAAATGCTTGACCTGTGCCAGGGTTAAAGCTGAACAACAAAACCTTCAGGTTTGTTGGTACACCCTAAAATTCCCCAATGGAAATGGGAAAATATCACCATGGACTTCGTAACCAAACTGCCGAAGACATCTACTGGTCAAGATACGATCTGGATGATTGTTGACCGACTTACCAAATCTGCTTATTTTTTGCCAATGAAGGAGACAGACTCGATGGAAAAATTAACGAGACAATACTTGAAAGAAGTGTCTCGAGGCATGGAGTGCCAGTTTTGATCATCTCTAATCGTAATGGTAGATTTACCTCTCATTTATGGCAGTCACTTTAGGAAGCGTTGGGAATGCAACAGGATATGAGCACCGCTTATCACTCGCAAACTGATGGTCAAAGAGAAAGGACCATCCAGACATTGGAAGACATGTTGTGTGCTTATGTGATAGAATTTGGCAAGATCTGGGACAGAAACCTACCCTTGGTGGAGTTTTTGTACAATAACAGCTATCACACTAGCATCAAGACAGCATCGTTCGAGGCACTGTATGGTCGGAAGTGTCGATCTCCTGTTTTCTGGGCTGAAGTTGGAGACAGCCAACTTACAGGTCGAGAAATCATACATGAGACAACCGAGACGATCATTCAAATCAAAAGTTACATCCAAGCTGCACGTGATAGACAAAAGAGTTATGCCGACAAGAGACGTAAGCCTTTGGAGTTCCAAGTCGGGGATAAGGTCATGCTGAAGGTGTCACCATGGAAAGGGGTGATACGTTTCGGCAAATGTGGAAAGCTTAACCCTCGTTATATTGGACCTTTCAAGATCCTTGCCAATGTTGGAACGGTTACTTACCGTCTTGAACCCCCAGAATAGCTGAGTAGAGTGCATAATACCTTCCATGTTTCAAATTAGAACAAATGTTTATCCGATGAAACATTCGTATTCCGCTGGATGAGATCCAGATCGACGACAAGCTCTATTTCGTCGAAGAACCCGTTGAGATCATGGACCGCGAGGTCAAGCGTCTAAAGCAGAGTCGTATTCCAATTCTCAAGGTACGCTGGAACTCAAAGAGAGGCCCCGAGTGCACTTTGGAGCGAGAAGATCATTTTAGAAAGAAATACCCGCACTTATTTGCCAAATATTCGACTGCACCTAATGTTGCATCCTAAGCTTTGCGGACAAAGCTTTTCTAACGGTGAAATGATGTAACACCCGTAAAATATTTTAAAATCTCTGTCGTTGACTTTTCGTACTTCAGTTGACTTTATCGAATTTCGCGTTAATTTTACGTTTAATCGAGAAGTTATCCCGCGTGTATATGAGGATCGTAACCGGTAGCATTTCGAGTTGCTATTTTATGTAGTCTTTTAGCAAATGTCACGTTTTTACGTTTCGAATTAATATTTATTATTTCACAATTTACTTTTAAGTATTTTCTATTTTTCAGTTTCGTGTAAATTGCAATCATTAAAGTTAGAATATCAAGGCTTAAATAATATCTAGGAGGATTGGAAAAATATATAGTGGGAAAGGAATTGGAAAATGGCAAAATACCCCCTCCCTCTCCTTCTGGTTGTGCGCCCCCCTCCTAGCCAACAAGGCTCCACTTTTCTAGCATTTTGGTCTCAAGTGATGCATAGAAATCTTAGGATTATATTAGGATGGTTCTAGGTTTAAACATCATTCATTTCACCTAGACATTTCCCTTCCTATTTAAATCCCTTCACCCTTTCATTTCAGCCTCATTATTTCTCTCACTAAAAACACACACAAGCTAAAATCTCTTCTCCCTCTCTCTTTTCTTTGGTGTGTCCGAGTTTCAACACACACAAAAAATATTTACAAATTATTTTGATCAAGATTTTGAAGATCAAGGTTTATTCGGGGTTGATTTATATAGATTCTTGGGTATTTAGAACACTATTCGGGGTGTTCTCTAGTCTTGATCGTCTTCTAAATCCTTCAGTCGTGTAAGTTCATCCTTTTTAAATAAAACTTGTACTTCCTTAATCTTTGCAACGTTTAGAAGCTAGTTGTACAAACCGTTCATTAATAATCAAAGCTTTTAAAATTTCTTAAATCCCAAAAGGGTTTATGTGTGGTTTGAAATAAATAAAAACAAAGAAATGAAAGATTATTTGTGTTGTCGTGGTGAAACTTATATAAAGAAATAATTTTGCTAAAGCTTTTTGCTTATTTTAGCTTATTAATAAGCTCGTATAAGCTTATTCGAGTGCTTATATGCCTTGAACTCGAAATAGAACCATAAAGGTTTGAACTTTATGCTTATTTGTATTTGTCTTATTTTTCTAGACTTACTTTCATAGCTTAATTGACAACTTATATGGATTTGAGTTTAACGGGCTTAAAAAATAAGTCCAAAAGTGCTAGTTTGGTTTTTGTGGGTCTCGGCCCAAAACCAATCCCAAACCGTGGGCTATAAGCCACGGCTTGGCTTAATTGGTAGCTTATTTGTGTAGCTTATTGGTTAAACTAAAAGTTTATTTGCTTATTTATTTACTTATTGAATTGATTGCTGACTTGTAGTAATCTATATATTTCGTTTAGGCTTATTGGGCCTAAAAGCCCAATAAGGGTCCATTAAGGTTTTCGGCTTATTTTTATAAGAGGATATATTAGCGTAATGAGTTGGCGATTTGTGAAATGGGTTTTTGAAAGTGTTTTGGATAAAAGTCTATGACTTTGGAAAACTAATATATACGAACGGGTCATGCCGAAATTACATAAAATTTCTATACTTAGAATTATTTAAACAAAAAGTTTATTTTTATAAATCTCGACTAAAGGACTAAAACATATTATTTTTATGCATAATAAATAATATTCAAATTTAGGTTGATTAAATAAATTAAATTACATATTTATATAAATGTTCCAAATATTTTTTCAATATCGACAAAAAGACAAAATAATAAATATTATTATTTTTTTCCTGACTAAAAGACAAAAAATATATTTTTTATAACTTTTATAAATATAAAACATCTATTACATATTACGTAAATTAAAAGCGTACAAACAGTTATGATTTAAATGCCTTAGCTATTATTTTTGGGTTACCGTGTAAACTGCCGAAACTTATTTATTGCGTCTAATTTTATATTATACTATATATTTTATATAAACCTCCGTAATACATTTTACCAAGTTAAAATCACTACGACTACCACACAACCAACGATTCTAAAGCATTTTCGTAATAATAGTATAACTACTTTCTAAATCCTTAAATATATTCGTAATTCACGTCGTACTTATTCTGAACCCGACTGTTATTCTTTAGGTCGTGACTGTGTACCGTCGTCCTTTACCGTGTGATCATTCTATTAGCCTTTTCACTACTTCATTTCACCAATCAAGGTGAGTTCGTAGCCCCGTATTTTACCGTTTTACATTACTATTTTTGGGGTGAAAGCAATGCTTGTTTTTAAACCTTGGACACAAATCTTGCCTGAATACTTTACTTATTTACGTGATGCCTAAGTAGCAATAACCCAACATGCCCCACTATCATGAACCGTTAATTACCTTGTGTAGGCGCGAGTGTTATAAATAGATCTATTTGGGATTGACATCCCCGTTCGGGTAAGTAGCGCTTACTAGTTCGAGAGACGAACTAACAAACGTATACCATGTCGGAATGCGGATGTTTCGGGTTGAACATCTACCAGGGCACTTAATATCTTATTATGTCTGAAATTGATTGGCATACAAACTATCGTAGCCTCGGTGTCATGAGCTTAGAGCAACATAAATGTACTTTTGTTATGTTTCGTACTTATGATATAACTAAACCTGCGAATTCACCAACTTTATGTTGACAGTTTTAAGCATGCTTTCAGGTACTTGATATGGATTCTTATTTGAACTGATGTGTGGTATCTTCCTGCTGTCTGACTTCCCTTTTCAAGACTTATCTATTTATCATACTCATTGTCATTTTAAACATTTTAAGCTTCCGCTACCATTACCTATATTATCGCAAACCTTTTTATTACACTACCACACAAACAAGCTAATGCAACGATATATTTTTGTTGCAAATTTGCAACCGTAATGCAACGAATTACCAACCGAATTTGCATCGACAAAGAAAATGGTTGCAAATCTGTTGCAAAATATAAACTAATTTTTTTATATATATTGTCATTTTTTTCCGTTGCAAATCCGTTGCAAACAATACAAAATTGCAACGGAAATGCAACGAAAGACAAAAAAATAAGTCTAAAAGAAATTACAATTTATTTTCCGTTGCAATTCCGTTGCAAATTTTCATAATTGCAACGGAAATGCAACGAAAGACAAAAAAATAAGTCTAAAAGAAATTACAATTTATTTTCCGTTGCAATTCTGTTGCAAATTTTCCTAATTGCAACGGAAATGCAACGAAAGACGAAAAAAATAAGTCTAAAAGAAAGTACAATTTATTTTCCGTTGCAAATTTTCATAATTGCAACGGAAATGCAACGAAAGACAAAAAAATAAGTCTAAAAGAAATTACAATTTATTTTCCATTGCAAGTCCGTTGCAAATTTAATTAGCAACGGAATTGCAACGGAGTCGAGATGATATCGTTATACATTAGATGGTCAACGGATGAGTCGAGATGCTATCGTTATACATTAGATGTTCAAAGGATGAGTCGAGATGCTATCATTGTACATGAGATGTTCAATAGAGGAGTCGAGATGCTATCGTTATACATTAGATGTTCAACGGATGAGTCGAGATGCTATCGTTGTACATGAGATGTTCAACGGAGGAGTCGAGATGCTATCGTTATACATTAGATGTTCAACGGATGAGTCGAGATGCTATCGTTGTACATGAGATGTTCAACGGAGGATCGAGATGCTATCGTTATACATGAGATGGTCAACGGATGAGTCGAGATGTTATTGTTATACATTAGATGGTCAACGGATGAGTCGAGATGCTATCGTTGTACATGAGATGTTCAACGGAGGAGTCGAGATGCTATCGTTATAGATGAGATGGTCAACGGATGAGTCGAGATGTTATTGTTATACATTAGATGGTCAACGGATGAGTCGAGATGCTATCGTTGTACATGAGATGTTCAACGGAGGAGTCGAGATGCTATCGTTATACATTAGATGTTCAATGGATGAGTCGAGATGCTATCGTTGTACATGAGATGTTCAACGGATGAGTCGAGATGTTATTATTATACATTAGATGGCCAACGGATGAGTCGAGATGCTATCGTTTTACATGAGATGTTGAACAGAGGAGTCGAGATGCTATCGTTATAGATGAGATAGTCAACGGATGGGTCGAGATGTTATTGTTATACATTAGATGGTCAACAGATGAGTCGACATGCTATCGTTGTATATGAGATGTTTAACGGAGGAGTCGAGATGGTATCGTTATACATTAGATGTTCAATGGATGAGTCGAGATGCTATCGTTGTACATGAGATGTTCAACGGATGGGTCTAGATGTTATTGTTATACATTAGATGGTCAACTGATGAGTCGAGATGCTATCGTTGTACATGAGATGTTCAACGGATGAGTCGAGATGTTATTGTTATACATTAGATGGTCAACGGATGAGTCAAGATGCCATCGTTGTATATGAGATGTTCAACGGATGAGTAGAGATGCTATCGTTGTACATGGATGTTCAACGGATAAGTCGAGATGCTATCGTTATAGATTAGATGTTCAACGGACGAGTCGAGATGCTATCGTTGTACATGAGATGTTCAACGGATGAGTCGAGATGCTATCGTTATACATTAGATGTTCAACGGATGAGCTGAGATGCTATCGTTGTACATGAGATGTTCAACGGATGAGTCGAGATGCTATCGTTATAAATTAGATGTTCGATAGATGAGTCGAGATGCTATCTTTGTACATGAGACGTTCAACGGATGAGTCGAGATGTTATCGTTATGCATTAGATGTTCAACGAATGAGTCGAGATGCTATCGTTGTACATGAGATGTTCAACGAATGAGTCAATATGCTATCGTTATACATTAGATGTTCAACAGATGAGTCAAGATGATATCGTTGTACATGAGATGTTCAACGGAGGAGTCGAGATACTATCGTTATACATGAGATGTTCAACTAATGATCTATGATTTATAGAAGGTTCTTTGGGATTAAGATATTGTCTTCAGAACTACTCGCATTCTACCCAAAAGCTAATCTCAAGAGGATAGTTCTTGCGCCCAAAAGACCATCAACGACAGTGACTGAACATCAAATGCATCGAGGAGACCATCAAGGATATTGAGGGTTTATGAGTCTATAGGTTTGGAACCTTCTTATTATTACGGTTTATGTTTTGTATTGAGACCTTTATAGCGATACTATTTGTGTTCTTGTCGATATTTAATATAGCGATACTATGACAATATCCAAACATCAAATGGCTCCAAACCCCAGGCAAACCTCAAAAGGTTCCCTAGCACCTGGACACATAGGTGCTCACGATCCAAAAACCGGATAAAAGCGAACATCGAACGTAATAATTGTATATAAAACACACCCTTCTTAAGAATTATTAAAACTAACTCATCAATCAGACAGGTTTAACAATGTATACTAGTTCTACCAAGTGACGTAATATAAATCACTTATTCGCAATTAAATTATTATTGTATTTTTTAAGTTTTTTAATTTTATAGTTTTGTATTCTTTTTTTTATAATTAAAAGTTATTTTAAAAGGTATTTTTATACTTATTTTTAGTATAATTATAAAATTTTGTGTCCACAGTAGAAATTAATGAAATTTTAACCTCCCGCTCTCTTTTTTTCATCTCTCCCGCCCACCTTTTCACCAAAATCAAAACCCTCATCAATATCCCTTTAATTCATAGCCCTCTTTTTCTTCCTTTTCACTTTCAGCTAAAAAGACACAGAAAAATTACTTTTCTTGCTCATTCTACACGGGTTCCTTACAAATTTACCACTAACAATGTATATAGACAACATCCAACATCAATTTCGTCATCAACTCCATGTTGTTCGGTCTCATCTCCCACCACGATAGGTACCACCTACTGGAACCGCAACCCCATCCGCCTGCACCCACCAAGCTTTTTTTTATCCGGTAATTATTTTGTTTTCAACATCCGAGCTATGTGAACTTGTGCATCAGTGTATGATATTTATTTTGTGTAAATGTATGTTGTATTCAGTAACTTGATGGATCTGATGTGTTGGATTAGGAATTACATATCCTTTGTTTTATTAGTACTTAGTTTTACTTTTTGGGTCTTATCTTGACCATATGGATTCAGGAAAGTATGGCGGCGCCACCAATAGTTGAAGTAGTTAGGAGAAGCGAATGTGGTGGAAATGTTGACGGGATGTATGACGAGATGGCTAGAGCGATTGAAGGATTGAGGAGCGAAATGGAACTTGTCTTGGCAAATGGAACTGTTAGTATTTTTTTCGCTTCGCTGTATATAAACTAATATCTTCCCTAAGTATGACAAATTAAGTGTTCGTATTAGGATTGACCTTAGTTTGTTTATACAAATGTTGTTTCCTAAAGACTTGTTTTGTAGTTGTCTCAATCATTTTTTTCTGTAAAATTTGAAACTACGCATAACTGATCAGGACTTGCATTGTAAAGTTGCAGTTGTAGCGATATTCAGCAATTTACCTCATCCCGGAGCAATAAAGCTATTTAATACTTTGGTCCTTAGCGGGTTTTAAGGTTGGGTTGGAAGTGGTTTTAGATCCATTCTTTTGAGGTTCAGTGAGTTCAGTTTGGAGATGGTTGGAGATGCGCGCAGATCTTAGTGCTTTGGTTTGTTTATAACTTTGGATAGTATACCGTCATCTGATTCGTAAAAGATGCATGTCAAGAAACTGCGATACGGTAAACTTTGGTTTTCATACAGAAAACAAAGTGCAGAATCATAGTTAAGTACTATAACTTTGACTCGTTAGGTATACATTTGACTTTTCATTGATATACATCCATAACAATTTGAGCTGTGTATATTTGTCTTGCTTTGTGAAGTACGAATACCATACTTTTGACAATTCCTATAAAAGAGAATGAAAAAAATCAAAGGGAATTAATCCTTTATGAATTATATAGATTTGTAAAAGTTTAGGAACTTAATAAATTTAT
>BQNB010134719.1:0-18270 GCA_026074375.1 Tanacetum coccineum | reverse complement strand
ATCAAAATTTCTTCTTGTTTTCTCCCTTGTGGTGTCGGCCGAATATAGAAGAACTAGGGTTTCCTTTAATTTTTTTTTAAAAGACTTGATACTTAGACTTGGTTAATATATATAGAACATTGGGCTTGGGTCATCATTAATTAAAATGGGCCTTTTTTTTTCTTCTGAAGTGGGGCGTCGGCTAGGAAGCCCAAAAAGAAAGATTAACTTTTATTTTTCGTGACAAATTTTCGTATTCTCGCGTATTCGTGTTTTTCGTAAATTTTAATTTCTTGAATATAACTTGTCGTGATATATTAATTTCATGCGTTTACTTGTAAGATTTTATTATTTATTAAATTTTTAAACTTCCTGGTATTTTCATGTGGGTTTTACACGCTCTCTGATACGCGGGATGGCGGGGATTTACTTTCCCCCCTTTTTTTCATAACGGGGGTGGTCTCCATGTTTGGTCCCTGTCCCATAGGAGGAGCGGGTATTATCATACGACTCTTCGACGCCACGAGAGCGGTCTCTGCTCCGAGGAAGATCTCTGTTAGAAGAGTCCCGCCTGCGAGGGCGGCTTCTACTGTGGGAAATATCCTTGGAGTTTGGTCTGTCGTGTCCGGATTTAGTTGTGCTTGAAGAGTAAGTATTACTGAGTCGGTCGAACGCACTCTGCCTTCGATGACCTAGTCGGTCAAACACATGTCGCTCATTATATCTTAAGCGGTCCCGCACTTTCGGTCTCTCTGATGGATTACGGTACCTTGTGGACAAGGTCCTGGCACTTGAGTTTTGAGAGCCTTCTCTTATTCTTCTCTTCTTGGGACTTTCTTCGAAGTCCAGCCTAGCATGGACTTTTTTTCGCTTGTCACGGCGAATCTTGTCCATAATGACTGGCAGGATATCCTCGTAATGCTCTTCACAGAAGTCCTGGATATTTACCCTGGGTGTGACATCCGCCTCTTTCGGCGTCTTTTCTTTGGTTGTAGATTTCGTGACAGTAGTCACAATGGGAGTTGTATTAGCCATTGCGCTCATTTTCCTGAGAGTAATTCCTAGTGTTGGGTCCCACGGATGGCGCCAACTTGTTGATACAAAAGTTTGGTTGGGTCTTGCTTGGTCCGAATAGGCAGCTATTCGGGTACGTATGGCCTTATTCTTGTATCAAGTGAACTTGTTTAGAGAACCATGCACAAGGAAATAAACCCCGTTAACCTTATCGTGGGAGCGGATCCCACGGTTAGACTCCGGCGTGAGAGTAAGTATATGGTTCTGAGAGAGTAATCGAGTGTGTTTAGGGTTTGTAAGATACTTGTATTGATGATAATTGCGTTCCTTTTATAGGCTGACTAACCCTTAGGGTTTCCGTAACTTTCGGCCCAAGATACGGCCGATATCATCGGGATTCGGAATTATCCTAACTGATTTAAATATGTAATGCCTATCTCTTATTTAATTAGGTTATCATTTCTTAAAGATAACTTGTGAAGATACCGCGGTCGTGGACAGTATAAGTGGGCCGGGCCGGTCCATACTATACGTCATCAGTCCTTTTAGGAAACTAACTTATGTATTCCTTTTGTTCTTTCTTATTTACTAGTAGTATATTTATATATGAGAAATGCTAAAATTATATAATTTAAAAAAAAATATTCATACATATAGGTGTCACTCTTGATTATGAAAAGTGAAAAGTAAGAAATAAAAAATTTAATGCAACATAATTGGTACACCTCATATGTCACATATATGTATGGATTTTTGTTTATAAATTTTTTGTAAGCCTGACATTGCTCTTTATATATCCGTATTAGTCACGTATAATATATAGTTTTCTTGTTAGATATATGCAAGGCCGTCTTTGAGGATGTGCCGGGTGGGCGACCACACAGGGCCTCAAAATTTTTAAGGCCCTCAAAATTTGTCCTTTTAAAATTATGTTAAACGTTTAGATAATTAATTTGCATTATATCTTATAAAAAAAATATTTTATATATAACATTTCATCTCGACAAGTCTCGTTATATAATTTCGTCTAGGCCAACAAAAATTTCAGAAATATAAAAACGGTCTCTGGATATATGGATGTTTATGTTAATATTTAATGTCAACTTTTTTTTCCAAGTATTATCAGCGATAAATGACGATCCACTTGATCATTCCACATGTCGCATACCAATAAATCACATGTCGTGAGTCTCAAAGTTTGTACCAATTGTATATTATTTTATTTTCCCTTTTTTAAAGATGATAAATTTAAACCTTTTGTATCATCTCGTAAAAGTAATGACTTTGTTATAGGTCCATAGTTTCTAAATGTTGTATCATCTCGTAAAAGTAATGACTTTGTTTTAGGTCCATAGTTTCTAAATGTCTCCCAACCAGATATGTTTGTAAAACATAAACGACAACATACTGTATGAACGTTTACAATGTGTTTTTGTATGTCGCCAAACTTTGATAGAAAGCATGTATATCATCTTTTAAGAGATGATACAAAAGGTTTAAATATTTGTTTAATGAGGGGTTTTATTAAATTTGTTAGTTTTTGTACTTTCTGTGAAAGGGATTTGGCTTTAAACCAACTACAATTAACAATCATGATTAAGTATAAGCATCAGGGCGGGGGTGCAGTAGGTGCGATTGTACAGGGCCGCCGTTAGATGAGGGCCACAAAATTTCATTCACTTCTATTGTATATATAGACAATATGATATTCGAGTTTAATTAGTTCATGCACTATAGATACACATGTATTATGTGTGTGTATTTAAGGGTCTCTTTATGATAGTGGCACGAGGCCACTGTAATCAACGCGACGACCCTGATAAGCATATGGGGATTATATAATAAACCGCAACTAGGAATAAAACAATAATATAATGAAGTCATTATGCAGTAAATAGTGGGTTCTTGATTTCTTGTCTCCACTCGTATCCATAATTTAAAAAGATTTTTATGCAATTATTTCACGTAAAATAAATATTGTTTAGTTATTCCAACATGCTGCAACATAGATCCAAAATATCGGGAAGAGTAGTTTATATAAACAAATCGTTTAACAAACTTAAAAGAGTCAACAAATTTAAGGGGATACAGATCTTAATAACTCAAGTACGAATTTGTTTTTTTTTTTTACAATCTGCAAATATATCATCTCTAGCTACATGCACCTTAACCATCATATTGTCTAGTTACAATGGTCCCAATTCTATAGCTTAACTAACTTAAACTTGCAACTTGGGATCAACCAGCTGGTAGTTTAGAAAGTGATCATAGATTCTTAGGATTGTGAACATCACAATTGTAAATTGTTAATGTTGTGTTTCTTAATTGCAATTTTGGAGCTTATTTACCTTATCTTCTTCGGGTGCTTCAATTCTTCACAAAGACACACTACACAATCGAATAGAATCGGATCATGAACATCGCAATTATTGTTGTGTTTCTTGATTGCTAGTTCTGCCATAGTAAACCTTAATTTACTGCTTTCACCTATTTCTTCTTGTTTGAGAGAGAATAATAAATGTGATATATATAACTATGATTAGGGTATGACAAAAAATGGATTCTTTATTTGTTGACGTTGATAGCAAGTGCATCTTGATCAAGTTTAGAATTCTATCATTCAAAGTTTGACGTTTGACCACGCATGTAAACACCTTTAATCCAACCTCACTTGCATACCCAATATATGTTCTAAAAAGGTAAAAAGTGGATACATGATAAAACTTCTTGATCAAATTAAAGTCATTTTCATGTATAGTTTCTTTTTCATAAAAAAATTGTTACTACGTAATATATAAGACCACCCGTTATAGATACAAGTAGGACGCGTCTTCGTCCTTGCTTGGCAACTAAGGACGCGTCTTTGCTTATTCCATTCACGGATTCACCCACATAGCAAACATTGATGACCAAAAATTGGAGAGCTCGGTTTGTGGAAGACCGAGTCGTGGAGTGTTTTTTGTTTTTCTTTTGTATGATATTTTGGTTTTTTGGAGTATATTTGTGTTTAAGTGATGTATGTTTTTATAGTGAATTTGGTTGTCTTATTACACAAAGTTTGTGGCGAAATTCGTTGTCTTGAGAGAAAGATAATGTGACGTTGAGATGATGGTAATAAATTTGTTTGTGGTGATCACTAATATGTAAATTACTGCTTAAAAATATATTATACACATGAAGTTACAGGTGCTTTCAAGTCGGTTATTTTTAAATACGTACGCCGGGCCAAACACAATAAATAAACAAATAATAAAATTATCATAGAATTTGTGTTTGTCCAATGCGGATTAATAAGTTAATTTCTACTTTAATTTACAGTGAAAGAATGAAATAATCACAACATGTTGCATAAACATGTTTAAGAATCCTGACAATCTCCATTAAGGGAGCTAGCTAGCCACATTTTCTAGAGCAATATTGCAATATGAGACTATATCGGTGTCATAACACCATAACATCATTTTTTTGATTGTCACGTCAGCTTTAACACCATAACATCAACACCCAAAAAAACCCTCTAATCATAACACCACATTAACACCACTTTTTGAGACCCACCTTTATTTTTTCATAACACCCCTTTAAACAAACTAAAATATTTCATTAAAAACATACGGAATTAAAAAAAACATGCGAAAAAAAAACATACAAAAAAAATCATACGCCCCGACGACTAAAAGTCTTCATCTTCGTGGTCAACTTGTTGCCAAATATGCTTCATAAGGTTTTGTTGAAGACTAAGATGCATTTCTCGGTCTCGCAATTCTTTATTTTTTCGACGTTGAGTTTCACACCTTTCAACCCATGTACACTGCATATTTCTTGACGGATTAACGTACACTTCTTTCCAGTCAAAAACCGCCATTTTCTGATATTCTAAAATCATGTTATGCATTATGATGCAAGAATACATGATTCGGCGAATGGTGTTGACATGGTACTGACGTGCTGGTTGTTGTATTATTCCACAACGTCCCTGAAGAACACCAAAAGCACGTCCGACATCTTTCCGTTCACTTTCTTGACGCTTTTTAAAGTAAGCATGTTTCGCGTCATTTGCAACCGTGAAAGATTTCACGAAAGTCTCTCATTGTGGGTAAATACCATCGGCTAATTAATACCCCTTTTCAAACCCAACACATTTACCACATACAGAGCTACAAGTGCTTTGTCATCAAGAAGGTCATCAAATAACGGAGAATTATCTAAAACGTTAATATCGTTATTTGCACCTGTTACCCCAAAAAACGCATGCCAAATCCACAAATCCTGCGAAGCAACAACTTCAAGCATTATAGCAGGGTATTTTTTTATCCCCCTACCGTATTGTCTCTGCCATGAAACTGGACAATTTTTCCATTCTCAGTGCATACAATCAATGCTTCCAAGCATTTCTGAAAAACCATGACGCGTAACATGTTTATTATATATGTTTTCAACATTTTTCAACGTTGGCTTTCTTAAATATCCGGCCATGTACAAAGAAATAATGCACATATTAAAATAAAATAGACAATCACATGCAATATTCTCACTCATTTGCAAATATTCATCAAACGCATCGGGCGTGGTGCCGTATGCCAATTGGCGTATGGCCGTTGTGCATTTCATAATAACACTAAGACTCATTCGACCCGTAGCATCGGGTTGAACTCTAAAGAATCCAAAATGCTTGGGAAGAGGATCGGCCGTATAAGTGCTAATGCCTTTAACTATTTTCAAAAATAGTTTTCGGCGCATACGGTATCTTCTTCGAAATAATATAAGGGATACCTGCAATGATCATTGAAATAATCGGCCATCAATCGTTCTTCGGCCCCCTCTCGGTCACGATTGATTGGGTTCCGGGTAAGTGGTAGATGATTTTCTTCGGCAACCAATTGTTGGTGATACGTGTACGCTTGCTCCAAAAAGACCACGTCGGTTTCATCATCATTAGCATCGATTTCAAAAACGGAGAGTTGACGATCTTCATTATTTTGATTCATTTTTGTGTGTAGAGAGTGTTTGTGTTTTTGTGTGTGAATAAAATTTGTGTAGTAGAAATGGTATTGGAAGTGTGTGCAAAGTTTGGTAAAATAAGGAGGTCTTTATAGAATTTTAAAGGGGTAAAAATTTGAAAAAAGTGGGTATTAAATTAAAAAAACGGCTAAATTGCCGTTCCAACGTATATATTTCAAAAAAAAAGAAAAAAAGAAAATACCTTTGGCGCTGGCTGGTGGCCACGACGCGAGGCACGATGGCGTAAAATTTTTTTGGGCTGCTAGCTCAGTGCGAGACTATGGCACGAGGGTACCTCTCCCTCTAAGGGAGCTAGCCACATTTTCTAGAGCAATATTGCAATATGAGACTATATCATCGCGAAGCTTAGGGCCTCAGGTGTCATAACACCATAAAACCATTTTTTTGACTGTCACGTCAGCTTTAACACCATAACACCAACACAAAAAAAAACCCTTCTAATCATAACACCACTTTTTTGGACCCACCTTTATTTTTTCATAACACCCCCTTAAACAAACTAAAATATTTTATTAAAAACATACGGAATTAAAAAAAACATACAAAAAAAAATCATACGCCCCGACGACTAAAAGTCTTCATCTTCGTGGTCAACTTGTTGCCAAATATGCTTCATAAGGTTTTGTTGAAGACTAAGATGCATTTCTCGGTCTCGCAATTCTTTATTTTTTTGAGGTTGAGTTTCACACCTTTCAACTCCATACGCCTGCATATTTCCTTGATCGGATAAGCGTAACATTTTCTTTTCCAGTCAAAACCGCCATTTTTGATCTTCTAGAATCATAGTTATGCATTATGAAAATGTCAAGAATATCAGTGATATCGCGAATGGTGTTGACATGGTATTGACGTGCCGGTTGTTGTATTATTCCCCAACGTCCCTGGAGAACACCAAAAGCACGTTCGACATCTTTCCGTTCACTTTCTTGACGCTTTTTAAAGTAAGCATGTTTTGCGTCATTTGCATCCGTGAAAGATTTTACGAAAGTCGCCCATTGTGGGTAGATACCATCGGCTAAGTAATACCCCTTTTCAAACCCAACACATTTACCACATACGGAGCTACAGGGGCTTTGTCATCAAGAAGATCATCAAATAACAGAGAATTATCTAAAATATTAATATCGTTATTTGCACCTGCTACCCCAAAAAACGCATGCCAAATCCACAAATCCTGCGAAACAATAGCTTCAAGCATTATAGTAGGGTATTTTTATCCCCCCTACCGTATTGTCTCTGCCATGAAACTAAACAATTTTTTCATTCTCAGTGCATACAATCAATGCTTCAAGCATTTTCAAAAAAACCATGACGCGTAACATGGTTATTATATATGTTTTTAACATTTTTTAACGTTGGCTTTCTTAAATACTCGGCCATGTACAAAGAAATAATGCACATATTAAAATAAAATAGACAATCACGTGCAATATGCTCACTCATTTGCAAATATTCATCAAACGCATCGGGCGTGGTGCCGTATGCCAATTGACGTATGATCGCTGTGCATTTCATAATAACACTAAATGAATTAATTTTTTTAACTCGCCGTTGCTGCGTTGCTGGGTTAACACCCAGACCAACGTCGTCGAACCTTTTCACCTTCCGGTGTCATAACGTCGGGAACGGCGTTGCCGAACCCCCACACGGAGTTATGACACCTAGCTCTCTTATACATATAGGCGTTGAACCGCAGATGAACATGCCTTTGAACGTGGCTCCGACACAATGGGCATGTGGAATGGTCTTTTAACCACGACTCGATGCACCCAAGCTGGAATTGGACTCCATGATTGCAATCCGAAAACAATTTGAACCCATTGTTTTCAGGTTCAACTTCACAGACACACAACACTATCATAAAGAGTCGGACTACACGCTTCATAATTATCGTTGCTCATTTTGAGTTCTTGTTGTGATGATACTAATGATGACGTATAGGAAGTCCAACATGACTTTGGGCCAAGCACAAACTATTAAGATAAGGCTTTGGCCCAATTAAATAAGAAATAAGCATAATGGACCGGAACTAAGCCCAAGTGCTACATTGGCACCGGTCCGGAGGTATTAAGACGGACGCGGACTATCCTTAGACCGATTCCGCAAGGCTACTCAGCGTTCTAACTAACGTCCGCGGAAGTTAGTTCGTTGCGGCAATCACGATTATCATAGATCATTGCCCGACAAGGGTCCCACTCTAGCCACTAATAGATTATGCGCGAAATACTGGGAAACCCTAGTACCACTCACCTATAAATAGGAGTCATCATACATTCCAAAAAGGTACACATTACTCTCTCACTCTGACACACATATATCTGACAACATGGTCTCTTACTCTCACGTCGGAGTCTAATCGTGGGGTCCGTCCCCACGGTAAGACTAACGGTTTATCTTTATGTGTGCAGGAAACCATCCAAATCACTTGATTTAGTACAAGATCCAACCCACTTACAACTTGCTGGCTAGGCCAAACAAGTGACCCAGACTCAATTCGAACCCATAACATAAATTTTACTAACAACTAACATTAAGCCTGCCATTCAAACTGTAGTTTCTTAATTAGTAAGATACTTCTTCTTTCGGTGTGTTTAAGAGAGATATAGGATTTATAGAGTATATATATGTGTGTAGGGTTATAAATTAGAGAGGGACAAAATATGGGTTATTCACCCGTTGATCATTTGATCATGACAGTGACTTTAGTTCAAAGCTCTAATTAAATTCGTTTCAAAGTGATGACCTTTGACCAAAGTTGCAACTCAATATCTCATGCCTGAAAATGATTCGCATATATACAAGTTTACTATATTTGATTTCCGATCAATTTAGCAGATAGTCATTAAAAGTAATATAGTAGCATGTTACTCACGCAAAGCAACGGTTTCGGCGACATTAATTTTATCGTTACTCTTTCAAGTAACTTTGAACTAGAAATTTAAACAACTTTCAAATTTTTTATTAGAAAATTCAAGTACTATTTTCTTTCATTTAGCATGTCGTTAGTAAGATACAACTCGAATGAAAATAAGTTATGCACATGAGTTGAAATTCTTATGTTAAGAAAACGTGGTCTCAAATCAATGCCGTTTATTTGGATCATCGGTAGATGTAGAAAAGTCTCATTTAGTTAGATAGTTTGGTTTAGCAATCTTTGTACCACTTTATCCCAAATCTTGTTGTAGAAGTATCAAATCACTCAACAAATGAATACAAGAAAGTATATAGAGAGAAAGAGAAAGAGGGTTGTAACACTTAGTGAGAGAAAGAAACTTGTATTATGAAAATAACCAAATGAACAACCAACCCTCTCCAAGGTGTAGAGAGGGGTATTTATACTTACATAGGGGCCAGTCAACATAAGGATTACTTATGTTGACTCGGTTAGCTTAGTAAGTTTTCAAATATTACACTACGAGCTATTCTATGATATATTGGTAGTGACCGAGTCTTTTCTCAATTTCTAACAATCTCCCCCTAAGGAAGGTCACTCCAATTTACAAAAACATAAGCCTACCATTCTATAAATGTCTTCAATCTTGCTCATAGTCTTGTTTTTCTTGATCTTTATCTTGTGAATCTTGATGTAGTAATCTTTAGACTTTTAGGCTTTGACTTGTATCTTTGACTTGACTTGTATGTGATCTTGTGCTTTTTGAGATCATCAACCAAGCATAATCTCTTTACGCCATCTTGTAATCTTGTCAACTTGTGATCTTGTGACTATTAGATCGACATGCTCATCCCTTTTCTTTGTCTTGAAAGCTTGTAAATTCATTTTTCTTGAAATTCTTTAACTTCAATACTTCGTCATTTCAAGGAAGACGTGCGGTATCAGAGTAGCGGAAGTCTTTTGAAACATGTACTTGAGCTTTCATAGTATTGTTACATCTGTCGATCGGGTATGAGCATGTGGCATTGGCTTCAACTCATCGGGATTGATCCTTCATCACCATAGTATTGATCTGCAAATAAACAGTCAACAATAAAGCTTATGGTCGAAAATATGGCTTTATCATTCAACCGTGTTTGGTTAGATCAACCTTCAGTGTTGTGAATACCGACCCGTGATTAGGTAGATTAATCTTTAAAGATGAATCTCCTTTACATGATTTTAAGCTTGTAGTATTGATTTCTCTAATATGTGAGTATCAGATTCATCGTACTTAGCTTGCTCTCAAACCGAACGTCTCAAAGCAGACAACACGGAATAAGTGAATCGGTAAGTTACTATCTTCTCGATTGAGTCATCAATTCGTGTTCAACTTTCCTATGTCCTGAAACCCTTGTGAGGCTTCCCATGGACATAAGATTGAAAATTGATTTAGGAAAATCAGTCGGTGTGTTAATATGCAAACAGTTTTGTAACACACCAACAGTTTTATCTTTTTCAAAATTCATTCGTCAATTCATAAGCTGGACCGAATCGATATCCAGTGTCACAAGTTTGATCCATATAGGATCTCACAAGTCACCTACCGCAGAGCTTGTTTTATGTTGGCTTTGGAAGGATTTCCATCGTCATTGTGAATACTTTAGTATCACTCTGATGTTCTGGCAATATCACAAGGATACTGCGTAGGACTCTTAATATATTACTTGTTATCACAGTGTGTGATTCAACAAGTGTATTTTGAATTAGTGTCCTAATGAGATTTATGGATGATCTCTTTGGCTCTAGACTTAATAGTGCATATTTAGTTTTAGTAATCGAAGGCTGGAGCTGATTGCCATGTTTTTAATACCAACTAACTCAGAGTGAGAAAGTTGATAGAAATGTGTGTAATCTCCGTGAGTTTTAAAACAGGAGTCTTTGTGACCTTGAGTGGCTAGGGAGGGTTGTGCATTGCGTCACTGGGTCCATGACGACTGTCTTCAATACCAGACAACAACTTAGTGTTTCTGACAGTTTATGTATTGACTCGGTTTCTGCCTAAGTGTATGGAAGGCTTTTTTCTTTTCACCCTTTATCTTACCCTTTATTTTTTATTCTTCAACCCCTTTAATGCTTACCTAGACTTCATCACTAACACCTTGTTGGGTTTGTTCTAGTGTTAGCTCTATCCAAGTCTGCATTATTCTCATTTATCACTTTACTCCTTTTTATATCATACCTAGGGACTTTTATTCTATCTAATAGAATGTCCATGGGTAGATCCCTCCGGTTCTGGTTGGATCATGAAAACGAATACCTAATCTTAACCACCTTATAACTCTAATTAATTACAAACATGGTTTTTGTTATTGTTCTCAGCCTTAAAACTATTTGAAAAACATCGATCAAGGTACTTTGTGATATTATTTAAAACATTTAGTACCTCGATGGTTTTACTTTTTAGAAATTGCTCTCCCTCAACATGTGCATCGATACTAAAAAATGTTTAGGACATGAAGGGTGAAGCTCGCACTTGAGTCCATAGAATCACATCTTTAGTCATATATTTTAATCACATTTTCTCCCATTATCAAAAATGTCAAATCTTTTGATATTTTGGATATCAATTGATTCAAATATAATGCTTTTAAGGAGAAAAATGTTCTAATTATTTAACAAGCCGAATTAGGAACATTTTAATGCACTCCCTCAATTTATGAGGGGTATTATATATAGATAGTGTTGAGTACATTAATTTTATAAAATTTGAATTTATTGAAAAATTCTAGAAAAATTCGTACTCGAACACTATTTATATTGGCCTATTATTATAAGTCAAATACTGCATATTCACATTATTCACAAGATAAGATTTTGAGATTGGACCTGACGATCATACGGTACGCGTCATCATTTTGTAGTCCATCTTGACTTCCCGAGCACCAACCAATCTTTTAAGATTCCGAAAGATCTTTCTTTCACGCATCTGCTTGTCAATGAGCTCGACCATAAGCTGTGATATCCTTTTGTCTACATCCGTCCACTTTCTCCTTGGCATCTCATCGTTGTATCCCAAACGAAAATCAAGTACTCTATGATGAAGCTCATCTCGCACTTTCTTGAGTGTCCATCTGAGATCTTGTACAACTTATCAACACGCATCACTCTTTTTTGTTTGTTCAGATCTTCATAGATTGCTCCTGGTGGATTGTATGATGGAGTGTAGTGTTCTTTAAAATCTATTTTGGGAATGGTCTTTTGAGGTGCAGTGATGTTCAGTTTCTTCTGGTAACTCTCTACGTCAAGCTGTAAATCCTCGACTCAACGTTTGACGACGAGACTTCTTATGAACATCCGAAGGGCCACAATAAGGTCAACAATATCACTTTCATTGAGGTGGAATAACTTGTGTTGAACAGCAAGAAGAAGCATGCCTTCAATATCGTTTAAGTGTAGATTAACATAGTTACCTTCTTTAAACGTGTATAGCTATCAGTCAGCTCTTTTCACAACAATCTCATCCAAGTGACCATATCCATGCAGTTTCTTTACCTTCACACTTTTAACACCAAGAATCTTCTGAGTAGAGTAGACATTATGATTGGACAATTTGTTATTCTGAGATCTGTACCAAAGTTGACGTTTGTCACCCCAATGCTTGATTCCCTTCAATGCGTCTTTGTCATTCCTAAATTTAAAAGGACTCCAAAGCGTAAGAACCATGTCTTTAATTCTAAAGATCTCATACCGAGATGATTTTGTATTCGTTATTGAGGTAGTGTATGTCTTCGTTGGATATGATAATTTTAGAATTTCCAACTTGTTGTTGAAGAAGTATTCAGCAACAACGGTTGGACGACCTGGTTGACCTTGCAGTAGAAGAGGTTTGACAAGTCAAAGGGGGTAACAATCTCCTTCTGGATTATTCCAATCAAGTTAATCTGTCAATGCATTGAAACACTCTTGGAAGTTGTACTTAAGTTCGATGTTGCTAGTACACATGCCTTTTAACAAGACATAGACAGGTCCCAATAAGATATCTTGAGTAAGATTGTAATCTTGAGTCGATTCAACACAAACTTAGAGAAGTCAATCGGAATGGCCATGAGATCATTAAATGTGAAAGGATCCTTTATAGCAGAGACTATCTGGTTGAACCAAGGCTGTTCAGGTTGATCAAGTACAACCTAATGCTTGTTCCATTCTGGATCAGGAGTAGGAGGCCTTGGAGGTTGCTTGAACCATTCTGGATTTCGAGTATTGTCTGTCTTGGGCTCCGAAGTATCTTGTGGTTGATCATCATCACGAACCTCATCTTCACCCACATCATCCATTACCACCTCAGCAATAGGTTCTTCAACTGGTTCCTTTGCTGATGCAGATTTACCAGTTTTAGAGCCTTTGGATGGAGCTTTACCTTTAGGGTTTTCCTTGGTGGTGGATGGTTTCTTGGAAGACTTAGACTCTTTGGTTCTTCTCCTCTTATTCTGCTTACCTTAGTTTGGTCCAGTTAGAGAGTCTTCATCATCATCATCTTCATCATCATCATGCTTTCTCTTATGGTCTTTAACTGTATCAGTAACTCCCTTATCCATTGCATTTTCATCCTCTATCAATGCTTTTATGAGTGCATGGTACAATCTATGATTAGCAGGATTTTTGTTGAAAGACTTGTTTGCATGCATGGTCTGGTAGAGAGCGCTTTTTAGATCATACTCTTTGAGAGCTGCCTTATCAGTAGACTTAATAGTATACTTTGGCATCTTTTGCTTCTTAATCTTGAGAATCTCTAAAATAATTTTCGCATATTCTTGTTCAAGGTTGATTGTTGGAAACTGGATCTTGCTTGACTCGAGAGCTGGCTTCACAGAATGTTTCTAAGTCAAGTCTGCAGAGTGTTTCGGCAGAGCCTTTTGAAGAGCGTCACTAAGTCTGGATCCAAGATAATCATCGACGATTGTTGGAACTTGTGACTGGAGAGTAGCAAGAGCTTCAGCAGAGTGATCAATAGTTTTCAGCTCAGACACTTATTTTTCTAATTTTGCAACTCTTAGCTCAACCGCAGTGAGTGCATTGGATTCAAGAATAGCAGCTATGATGGTTGGAGATTCAGTTGTGGGTGGTGGTGCAAGGATTGGTGCTGTTGTTTGTTGTTGTAGAGGTACATGTGGAATGGTGGAGACAGATGGAGGAGGTAGAGTTGTAACAGGTGTTGCGAAAGAAGTTTCTTGAATTGGTGTGAGGACTGAGGGCTCAAAAATCACAGACACTAGTACTCTAAGTATGGATGGAGACTGGATATGTGGAACTTCAGGTTGAATATTAACTTCCAATACCGAGTTGATCTCAGCATTCGTAGTATCCTTAACAGTACCAACTAAATAAGTATCAGAAGAAAGTTTAAGAAATTGATCACCAAAACCTGAAGATACCGATAAGCTTGAGCTTGTTGAAGGGAGTTCAGTCTTCTTGGCATCATCCTTTACTTATGAAGTCTTTTAAACATATGCCTTGGCTGCATCAGTAACTTCTTCATCATCTTTATCAGAATCTGCAACTTCAGCATTAGTCATCTCCTCATCCTCATCGTCATTTACTTGTTCCTCACCATGTACGAATTCATCTTCAGTTTCCTCATCATCAGTCGTCTCAAGATCGATACTTTTGTCATCATGAGTATTATCTTTCTTCTCTTCATCATCATCAGAGTTTATCCAGTCAACTTCATCATCGTCACCTTGATTATCTTCAGAATATTCACTTTCTTGTTCAGATCCCCACTCAAGAATAACGTTTTCTTCAGTAGTGACCTTTTCCTCATCAAGAACCCCTGGTTTAGCACCAGTTCCTTCACTTGAGGTGGCAGAGACGACTGTGGACTCATTAGGAACCCCTGGTTTGCTACCAATTCCTTCAATTGAGCCTCTAGTACCTGGTTGTCTTCTGATGGTCTTTGTGCTTTCTTTAAGAGCTTTTATAGTATCAGCAGCTTCTTGTTCTTCAGGAGTCAAAGATAGAACACTCTTAAGCTTTTTAGGAGGATTAGAAGTCATTTTGCCAGACGGTCTTCTTCTAGCAGGCTCAGGTATAGATTTAGTTACGATCCTTGCATGAGTAGCATGAACTTGCCTTGCTGCTTCTTCTTCTTTAGCCTCGGTTAAGCTAATAGATTTACCTAACTCCAAAGCAACGTCTAGATCAGGAATGATATTGTCATCAGCAGAAATCGTGACTTTCTTCTTGACCCTTCTTTTACTAGTAGTTCTCTTTCTGGCAGGTTCAGGTTTAGACTCTTTAGACACATCAACATCTGTCACTCGAGTATCTATAGTCTTCTTCCCTTGTGACCCTTTACCTCTGTTCTTCTTGGGAGGAATTTGACCAGTGGAATATTTGATGAACATTTGATAAGATTCTGATTGCTTAATTGCATCAGTTAGCATCACATCAGGAATGAGAAGTCCATATTCCTGATAGTCTTCTCTAATTCTGACAAACTTAAGTCTGCTTACAATACCATCATCTTTGATTGTATGATAGTGTTGATACTTGAGCTTGGAGAGAGACTTGTGTTTTTTGAGGAAGTGATCGATGATGATTTTGGTGAATCGGGGAAATGGCATATTTTTACGTCTTGATCTCTTCTCCTTCATGTGATCAATCTGGAAGGCAAGGTCTTCCCAAATCAACTTAGGATAGTCGATATTTTCTCTGTATAACATGCCCCATAGTATGTCAATTCTGGATTTTCTTAGTTTGTCATTGCTTGCTGTCTTTCCAAAGAGGCACTTGTTGATTATTGCTGCTAGAGTTCTCCATGGCTGATGCATGTGATCCACAAACATGTTGGTGTGCGTGTATAGTGGACCTTTGTATCCAAGCTCAATGAGAAAAACGAGTGTAGTATCATCATTTGGTAGCTCAGTGAAATTTACACCTTTAACTTTTGGACAGATATCAAAAATCTTCCTAAAGACATCAGCATTGACAGTGCACTTCTTGTTGGAAAGGAGAAATTCATAGGAATCAGTGCCTTGAACCTTCTTGATAGTGTACCAGAACTGCTGCATAAAGATTTCTAGGACATCTTCAGAGATAGTGAAAGCCTTGAAGCACGTGGAGTTCTTGATAAGATCAATGACCACTTGAAATATCTCTTCCTTCTCTGGCACAGTGGTTTCCAGTCTTATATTGGTATAGCTAATCTCAACTCTTTCTGTGAATGGAACCCATTTTTCATCACGAGCAGCAGCTTGCTGAATTTCTTATGGGTTCATGATTCTGCTTAAGAATTAACCAATACAGTTTATATACACAACATATATATTTTACTGATTATCTTGGTTATCCTTGATGATATGATTGATTTATATATAAGCTATGATTAGGTTTCATGCATACATGACCCAATTACTACACTCTATGAATAAGTCAACTAAGGTCAATAGTCAAAGTTAACTGATGAAGTCAACCAGACAATTCCAAGAGAACTTAGGACAAACATCCAATCAGAGGGTAAATAATGTGTATTCAAGTATAGCAAGTTATGAAATATGACATTATAAACAAGTATTACACAAAATTTAAAAATTTTGGGCAGAGTTTCCTTTTATATTTTGTCATGTTTCACTTGAAATGTGACCGCTTGAAATAAGACTTACATGTTTCGCTCAGAATAAATGAAACATGTTTCGCTCAGAATAAGTGAAACATGTTTCGCTTGGAATAGGTCATACATGTTTTGCTAGAAAGCATGTTTCGCTTCCTTCCAGCTAACATGTTTCGCTTCATTCAAAAATACTTAACTTAGGTTTTACCAATTAAAAACCAATAAGAATTTCTAACAATCATCACATATCAATCAATAAACTCACAGAATCAATTACCACAACATTACAACAACGTTTGAGCTCGAAATCTTTCATACGCAAGGGTCTTAAAGGATAAACACTTTAATCAAGCATTAGTGACATCTATGAGGCTCAAAACAACCACTTAGGGACATGAACTAGTTAACCAACACATGAAACACATCTCACAAAGATTCAAAATATCACTTATTGAGCTTTTCGAGCCTAGGATGCTACAATTCCAAGCAAGAGATATCCTAAGGGCCAAAAACTATTCTCAAAGGCATAAGAATCCTATGATACTGCGTATAAACACAAACCCATAACTAAAACACACTTATTACACATGTTTCGCTTTATTCAACTTACAAAAATCATCATATCTCACAAATGCTTGAGTTATATCAATAACTGTTATAACTACAGCTTAATTGCACCATATTGATCAAAACCCCTCAACTAATTAAACGAAAACTATAACTTTTTTTCTTATGAACCCCAAATCAATTTTTAAGAGATTTCGAGTGAAAGAAGATGTTTTAATCTAATTCCTTTTTCCAAAGACTTGTTAAAGAGTTAATGAACCTATATGAGTATACCTTTAGTCTTGTAACGAGTTTGAATTTTCAAGTATGAGTCGAGCGAAATGTGTAGAGAGAGTTTGGGAGAGTTTAGATTTTTTGAATAAGTGTTGTGTGAGCGAAATGTGTTATTCCTAGTGTTATAATCGGCCAAAGTTTTAAAGTGACAAAAATGGTCCTTGTTGTTTATAACCTTTTTTATTTTTCATTTAAACTTAGTTTTAGGTTTAAATATTTTATGGAAATGACATATTTAACCCCTTAAGTTTATAGCTAGGATTCTAAGTCCTATATTTTGCCATTTAGCCCCTTAAAGGTTAAATTCAATAACATTTTAATACCAATTAAGTTAAAACTACATTAACTCCCCTTTAGTTGATAATCCGTTATCGATAAACACTTTTTCCATTTTATTCCGAGATGACTTTTATAAAAATCATTTTTGAAAGAATTTGACTATTTCTCCTCCTCAAATAATGTCATGTTTTCTATTTAAAGAGATGTAAAAATTGTTTGATCGATAAAAAATTCTTTTTAAAATCTTTTCAGATGAGAAACTTATATGTTTAAGTATTTTTCAAAAAACAACACCGATAAAAACAAAATTTCTCTCGTTTTACATAAATAAATACACTGACACGTACACTTATTTGATTAGAAAGCACGGGTTGTGTTGCAAAGTAAACACAAGCCTTTGAATGAATATGAAGTAATTCATTCCTGAGAAAAATTAATTTCCCGTTGTAAGGTCAAGTTTTCTTTTTGGCGAAATACTTGCCTTTAAATTGAAGACCGGGTTGCTATCTGAAATAATAGCAAGCCATATGACATGTTTTCTATTCAAACTTTATTTACAGCTTTGTGTCATTATTAAATGACATTTCTGAAGCCGTAAATATTATCGATGCTAGAAAGCATGTCATGAAAATGTATTTTTGTACTTTTCTAA
>BQNB010134718.1:3372-18271 GCA_026074375.1 Tanacetum coccineum | reverse complement strand
AGGTGATAAAACCTACCTTGAACAAGATAAGCATACGTCGATATAGTATTCAGTTGAATTACTCATTGCAGACAAACAGTATACCAATTTAAGTCATGGTACTATTTAGTACTGCCAAGTAAGTTGGGTACTTACGTACATAAGCCACGTCGATGCGAATCATCGAACATTGCAGATAGTGGAAACGAGACTCCGTCCTCGGACATTTAGAAACTTATACAAACATACTCACGTGACTACACATTTTCCTGAGGTTTTCACTATAATGAGACTTTCCCTATAACACGGTTAGATCAGTCATAAGATCTGTAATGATATATTTTGAGATACCCATATTCTAATGGATTGGATATCCTGGTCAACCTAGCCGAAATTTATGGATATTAAGAAATGTCGAAACATTAGATATTGCTGAACAAAGTTATCAGCGTCATGTTCAACTGGTTTAGTAAATCTTAAGTCTTTTCTTAGACACACTAAGCGGATAACACAATTTTAATCTCGGGACGAGATTTCTTTAAGGGGTAGGTACTGTAACATCTGAGAATTTTCGGATTTTTAAGATAACTATTCTATCCCTTTGACTTTTAGGTCTGGTTTGACTTACAAGAACAACCATCTAAATCACGTTTTCACGGCTCAGACCCTAAAGCAATTCGATGTGAAACGACATTCCTGACAACTTTTCAGTTTTGCCCGAGACCTGGAAACGAGCCGAAAAGGGCTAAAACAGCACCGCAAACATTTTTCGAACAATATACAACGCGGACACACAAAAACAATTAAATTTGTTTTTAATTATCAGTATTTATTTAATAAAAATATTAAATAAATTAGCCATCATTTTAATTAAAAGCGTTGCGGATAACGCGAATACTCGAGTTGAAATCCATTTTTATTTCGGACGAAACGAAACCAGTTCACAAAATGAATAACAGATATTTTATTAAATAGTTATAAAATAATTATGAAACATTATCAAGCGAATACTCATTTTTATCAGAAAAATGATTTGTAAAACAATGGCGCAAGTTTCGTGCGTTGATTTATCCGTTAAGTCACTCAAATGAGTCCCGAACCACTTTTATCAAAAAATATATGAAAAGCACCACATTAAACCCTCAACAATGAACACATTTTACATTTAGTTTAAAATTTTTATATAAATATAAACATATTATTTATAATTTATTTTCATTCTATCTCATATATACAACAGCACCATTCATCTCTCCTCCCTCAATCCCCTATTTTCCGCCGCCGCTCACCACCTTCCGTCCGCCGCCGTCGCCGGCGCCAGAACCGCCAGAAAGTTTTCCGCGATTTTCCCCGAAAACCACTCCAAAAACCCTCTACATCGCCCGATCTACCCGTCCATCTACACCACTCGCCCCCACTCGCATTTTCTTCTTCCCCCATCGGCTGCCACAGCACCGCCGACCCATATCATACACACCGCACACTCCAACACCATCCACATCATCATATCAACACAAGGGGTGTTTGTGTCTTCGTTAAACACCCCAGGAAGACCATCACAAGGGGTGTGTTTGTTTGTATCACACCCCACGGGTGCGTTGGGTTCAAGGTGGTCAGTCGAAAGGGGCGGCAGCCGCCACCATATGGTGCGTTTGGTGGGCTGCCGCCGCTATAAAAAGGGTGTGTGTGGTTTATGACAAAAGGGGGTGGTTACGTGTGGATTAAAACACCATGGGTGGTTTCGGTTTTGACTGTACCCCTAAAACCACGGAGAGTTCGGGTTAGAGCTGTAAAACAGCCCGGTATACAGGGGGTATGATTGGAGGTTGGTGTTGTGCCAAACAGCGGGAGGGTTGGGGTGTCGTGTGTGGTAAGTCCCTGAAGGTACGTTGGTTTTGGTATACAACAGGGGGTTTCGGCTTTGGTTGTACCACCATCAAATGGTCCGTTTTGTTTTGTACCGCAGCCAAAAAAACGGGGGCCCTGCGTTTGTTTAATTTCGGCACCAAAATAGTGCGCAAGTTTATATAATAAACAAGGGTGCGTGTGGTTTGGTGCAGCCACACCGATTAGGGTGCGTTTGGCTGCTACACAGCCCACAAGGGGCTTTGTTTTTGTGGGTTAACAGCCAAGAGGGCTGTTTGGGACAAGGACCGTTGGTTGGGTGTGTAACAGATTTGGGTGGATTAGCAAGAAATAGGTGCTTTGGTAGTAACATCAAGCATGGTGAGTTTGTATGTATAATCTAAACAAATACAATGATATAAATGTTTAATAAATCTTAAAACCCGGATTATATAAATGGAGGTAAATCGGTTAAATAGATGTGGTAATTATTATTTTGGTTTAGTTTAGATATATATAAAATATAGATATATATATAGAAATATATTTTAAACATAAGGATATTGCAAAACGTTTTATTTGAAAAGTGGAAAAACATTAATTTTATAACGAATAGGAAACGTTGAGTTTGAGTACGTGGAATCGTATTTGTAAACGGGAAAAGGCCATGACGAATTTATATAAATTTATATGTTTAACAATGATTTAATAAAGATTATATTATTTTAGAAACGAATAAAGGGGACCAAGTTATATTTTAAAAGATACATTAACTTGTATTATACAATAACCCGACCAATGAACGAAAACTATACTTTTACATTGAGGCAACTTTTAAGAGACACAACTATCGAAGCAACAAAAATATTTTATAAACTATTATTTTATTTTTATAAGGGTTATAAACCTGATTACAAACATCGTTGTTTCATTCAAACGTTAAGACATCTGTCTACTTTATTCAAAGTTTTTTTATTAACTAAATGTGTCAACCTACATTGGGTTGATTATTTACAACCACTTAATATATAATACTTCAAGTATTATATACTTTTCATTAATCTTTGGATTGATTGTCCTTGTGATATAATTCACGGTATGAAGTGTATAATGGTTATTTTTCATATGTAATATATAAAGAATATATATTACCCACTTTGCGTATGCTTTCAATATATTCATTTAACCAACCACCAAACCATTACAACATTTAAATCTAAATCTTTTATCAACGTGTCGCGTTGACATAACCATTCATCGGGAAACCTAGATTCATTATCCTAGGCTAGTGGGATTTAGCCGTTAAGATTAGTTGCATCTTCTTGATCGAGCCGTTTCGTCTTCCGTTCGTATTGTGCATATTAGATGCCTATCTGTCAATCGTTCTTCATCATCAATGTGAATTAGATGCCTACCTATCAATCGTCCTTCATCATCAAGGTGAGTTTCATAGCCCCACGTTTTACATGTTTTACATATATTTTGGGGTGAGAACATGCTTGTTACAAATTCAATTACGGGTTTGATTTAAACTCGTTACGTGCTCATTTTCAACTCGTCTGCATACATGTTTACAAACGCATTTACATGGTTGATTACCTGTTTGGTTTACATACTCATTTATATATCTCGCGAGGAGATACAATACTGGGTTTACTTTTTGAACGTAAACGCATTCTATACTTTTATGATTATGGATTAGCTTAGTTGCTGAACGGTAAATCGACTTGGAGGGTGAGACGCGAATGTTTATAAGTAGATAAATTTGGGATTGACAATCCCCCGTTCGGGGACTAGAGCTATCACCGGGGAACGAACGTTATACAAGTCGGATTACGATTGAGTTTGCTCCAGCGGGCCAACAATCACATATAACATATTGTTTGCCCGGGTGGCCCTTGGAGGGGACACCGGGCACGTGGGAAACATATTCTTTTAATCATTAGCCTCTGGTGCCCCCTTTGAAAGGGACACCGGTAACGGGGGGAACATATTCTTTTATTATTGCCCGGGGTTCTTGGAGGGAAACCTTACGATGGGTACACGTCTTACTATGCCTTGATAAATGGCATACATACAATTCTATCGTCACAGTTCATGAACTTAAGAGTAAGGAATCATGTTTTATACACAAAAAGCCTTGAATAAAGTGGCAATACATACTTTGGATATTTGTGATCCAACTTTGATACGTACATTTTGAGACTATTTGGGGATATAAAATGGTCTTGCATATTTTACAGCTAATTGATTTCTACAAATCATACGTACATTTTTGAGACTATTTGGGATAGAAATGTCTTCATATTTTATCATCTAATTGATTTCAACAAATCAATCAAAACGTACATTTTGAAGGACATTTTAAGGATTAACTGGTCCATCAATCATTTTATGATACTGTAGGGAGACAGTGACATTAAACTTTTAACCAGGGTAACTGGTGATGACAAGTGGACAAATACAATTATTGGAACTTAACGTCATAACTTAAACTAACCTAATGAACTCACCAACTTTATAGTTGACCTTTTTAAGCATAGTTTTTTCCCTCAGTGAATTAGATGCTAGATATCCTGATTGCATTGGAGTCTAAATTGACAAGATTTCATAATTGGATTTCTACAAATGATCAAATCCTCGTTGTGTTCGCTTTCTAATCTTTCATTGTGATGCAATTATGGGACAACTATATTTTGATTCAGAAAATCAACGAGATTGTTTTTACAAACGACACATTTAGAGTCGTTCTCATCTTTATCTAGCGCTGAGCTATATAAAGTACACCCCAATGTAATTCGCTGCGATGTCATATTTTTGGGGGTGTTAACACTTCCAAGGCGAAACTTTAAGCAAGACTATTACCCCGACTTGGAATACCATTGGTTTTACGCTTCAAGTCGCGTAACTCTTCGTCGATCACGAGCACTTGCATTCCTCTGCCTTACTGATGATTTTTCTCAGTGGTCTCTTTGAAGTAGTTCTGGACCGAGTAATTTAGCTCCCAACTTCATCCAACAAATCAGTGAACGACACTTTCGACCATAAAGTGGCATCAATGGGTGCGGTCTTGATGCTACGTGATAGCCTATTTTATATGAGAACTCGACCAATGGTAAATGGTTAACCCAACCCTTTTCGAAGTCGATCGCACAAGCACGCAGCATATCCTCAGAGAGTTTTGAATGGTCCTCCGCTTTGCCCATCTGTTTGTGGGTGGTACCAGTACTTAAACTAAATTAGTACCCAAAGCATTCGGGAGTGACTCCAGAAATTTGATGGCGAATCTTGGGTCACGATCCACAATGAGTGAGACGGGTAATTCCAATGTCTCGTGACCACCTCCTTTAAGTACAAATCTTGCAAGCTTATCCAAAGGATCGGTCTCTCTCATACGGTTGAAATCGCCAGACTTAGTGATCGGACCACAATCACCCATATGGTATCTACCTTGAACGTCTTAGGAAGCTCGTGACGAAATCACATGTATGTTACCCCACTTCCATTCAGGACTATCTTAGGCCTGTAACCAACATTCCTGATTTGCCTTTGATGTTTCACCTTAACCATTAGCAACAGTCAAACACTTGTTAACATAAGTGGCTATGTCGGCTTATCATGTTGGGCCACCAATATAACTTCTTATGTCATGGTACATTTTTCGAAAAACCCGGATGAATAAGTATTTTGATTAGGATTCGTGCATGATCACAACCGCAAATCAGCCATACCATAACAAGGTAACCAACTTCTGCCATTGAGGCACAGGGTTCCATCCGCACGTGGTTCCAACTTTTGTTCTCTAATCGCTTCTGGAAATTTAGCGTTTTCAATCAACATTCCCCCAACGTCTTCACTCTTAATGTTCTCTGGTTTTCGCGCTTCAGTCTGAGCATTTAAGATCTGTTTGGGAAGGTCCAAGCTAATAGTCATAACTAAGGCTCGAACTCTTAATGGTGGTTCTCGTTCTTTCCTGCTCAAAGCATCAGCAACGACATTTGCTTTCCCCGGGGGTGATAAACGAAGATCGCAATCGTATTCAATAGCCAACTCTAACCATCGGCGTTGCCTCATGTTCAACTCTTTTTGATCTAAAATGTGTTGCAAACTCTTGTGATCGGTATACACCGTACACTTAGTTCCATATAAATAATGTCTCCAGATCTTGAGAGCGAACACCACTGCACCAAGTTCTAAATCATGAGTCGTGTAGTTCTTCTCATGAATTTTTAACTGGCGTGATGCATAAGAAATCACCTTCTCTCTTTGCATTAACACAGCGCCCAAACCCTTCTTTGAAGCGTCGCAGTATGCGATGAAGTCTTCGCTTCCTTCAGGTAATGCAAGGATTGGTGCACTACACAACTTTTGCTTTAACAGTTGAAAAGCTGCTTCTTGTTTATCGCCCCATTCAAACTTAACCTTCTTCTGGGTGAGCTTGGTCATAGGTTTGGCTATCTTCGAAAACCCTTCAATGAACCTTCGATAGTATCCAGCAAGACCTAAAAATTGACGAATCTCCGTTGGTGACTTAGGAGATGTCCAATCCTTAATAGATTCAATCTTGGCTGGATCCACATGAATTCCTTCACTATCGATCACGTGACCTAGGAACTGTACTTTAGGAATCCAAAATTCACATTTGGAAAACTTGGCATACAACTCCTCCTTCTTAAGCAATTCTAAGATTAGCTTAAGATGTTCTTCATGCTCTTTCTTGTTCTTCGAATATATCAGAATATCGTCAATAAAGACAATTACGAATTTATCTAGATATGGTTTGCATACCCGATTCATAAGGTCCATGAACACGGCAGGTGCGTTTGTCAACCCAAACGGCATAACTTGAAATTCGTAATGTCCATAACGAGTCCTGAAGGCAGTCTTCGGAATGTCTTCTTCTCGAACCCTCAATTGGTGATAACCTGACCTTAAGTCAATCTTCGAGTAGACACTCAAACCCTTGGAGACTGGATCCAAATAAATCATCAATTCTTGGGAGACAGGATAACTGTTCTTCACCGTTAGTTTTATTCATTTTCCCGGTAATCAATGCCACAATCCAGCATGATCAGTCCTTCTTTTGACAAACAAGGGACCGGAGCTCCCCAGGGCGTTGGAAATCTAGGCCTTATAAAGCCTTTGTCAGGATGAGTTCTTTCAGTTGCCTCAGATAACTCTTCATTTCGGAAGGCGCTAATCGATAAGGCGCCCGTACTACAGGTGCGGCACCAGGTACCAAATCAATTTGAAACTCCACTTGTCGAGTCGAAGGAAGACCCGGCAAGTCTTCAGGGAATACTTCAGGAAAGTCTTGGACTATCGGTACATCCTTAAGTCGCTTCTTCTCCGACTTGTCTTTAATTTCTTTTGTAGTGACATGTGCCAGAAATTAGGAAACCCTTTTTCCATGTATTCTGCTGTTTTCGTGCAAGAAATGATGTTTTATTTAATCGTGTTACATTTTCCCTGGGTACTTCCTTCACCGTGTATGATTTACAGGTTTTAATTTTCCAGGGGGGTTAGAACAATCTTCTCGGCACACATGATGACCGCTTGGTACTTCGCCAACCAATCCATACCGATTATAGCATCAAAACTACCAAGTTCTACAGGCATTAAGTTTATGTTGAATTGGTGGTTTAGGAAGTTTAATGTGCAACCCTTAAGTATAGTGTTTAGCCCAATTATCCTCCCGTCAGCTAGTTCGACATCATAATAGTGATCTAGGGTAGATGGTGTGATGTCAATTTGGGAGCTAAATGTAGTAGACACAAAACTTCGATCGGCACCCGTATCAAACAAGATATAAGCATAGCGATTGTTTAGAAGGAACGTACCCGCAACGACGTTGTCTGGGTTTGCCCCCGCATTTCCAACTACATACACCTTCGCTGGAGCCCTATCATTTCCAGCTTGATTACCACGGTTGCCTTTGTTGTTCTTCATTCTTGGACATTCCTTTTTGAAGTGTCCCTGAGCTCCACACTCAAAACAAGTAGGTTTCTGACCCGATCCGGTGCCCTTCTGGTTGTTATTGTTGTTGGCATTTCCCGTACCCCTACAGTCACGAGCGATGTGACCATATTTGTTACATTTATAGCACTTTGGAGCACACGGACCGTCATGGTGGTAATTGCATTTTGAGCATAGGGGTCTAGATCCCCCATATTGTTTCTTATCACCTGATCCAGCAGTGTATGCCCTACCGGTGTTCTGCCTCTTGTTTTGCTGTTGTTGTTGATTCTGATTGCTTCGGGAAGTGTTTTCAGACTTCCTCTTGTTTTCAGCTTGTCTCTCTGCAATGGTACTGACTCTCTTGTCCATCAATTCTGTGGCCATTTCAATAGCCTCTTGCATTGTCTTTGGCTTTGAAGCTACGATGTTTCCATGGATCATGTCGGGCAATCCACCGACATATCTTTCAATTTTATCCGCCTCCTCAGGGAACATTCTAACACACAGTAGTGCTAGCTCTTGAAAACGTTGGTTGTACTTGACCACATCAGTACCTATTACCTTCAAGTTCCACAACTCAGCCTCAAGCTTCTTCATTTCGTTTCGTGGACAATACTTGTCAGTCATCTTCTTCTTCAGATCTACCCAAGTCATCGAGTATGCAACATCATGAGTAACAGTCATAACATGGGAATTCCACCATGTTAGAGCACCTGCTAAAAGAGTACAAGTAGAAAATTTGATCTGGTTTTCCACCGAGCAGTTGCTTATGCGGAAAACAGTCTCCATTCTTTCAAACCATTGGGTTAACTCAACCACTCCCTCAGTGCCCTTGAAATACAGAGGTTTGCACTTCATGAAATCCTGGTAAGTGCACTCTCGAGCAACGCGTTCAGATCCCCTGACACCCGTTCCCGAAGTATGGCTGTCAATGCCATTCCTGGTTGCGTCACGTGCGGCCAAAGCGGCACTGACACCTTGGTCAATCATAGCTTGGAGTTGGGCATTAGTGACCGTAGTGGTTGTGGTTGCTGTTGGGGCTGGTGTTGTTGTGACCGGTGTTGACCTTGTGGCTCGTTTTGGTGCCATTTTCTTCAATCACAAGAAAATACAATATCCGTTAGATTTCATAAAATCATAACCATGACATGACATATCCATGATAAATAAAGTGAGATCGCATCACACAGTGAAATGTACAACTGAATTGCAATCAACAATGATATAACTAAATCGACATTCATTCACTACAAATTCGATTATGGACATGACATAATACAACCATTTCATATATAGATTGGAAAACATACATGATTGGTTCTGATACAAAATGATCATAATGTTTAGGTTACAACAAAAAAACATAATAACCCTAAGCCTTACTAACCGGGATTCAACCCCATAATACATAGTAGGCTAAATACAAAATGACTAGCCATAACAGAGTCTAATCTAAGAACTGCTACCAGCCTCCTCTGGCAGCTCTGGCTATGCAGGACCCCCAACAGGTCTCTGCTGTCCCTGTAATGCAGCAACCTGCCCCTGTAATGCCCTTACCTGTCCCTGTAAAGCTGTCACCTGCCCCTGCAGTGTGGTGACCAGTCCCTGAAGTGGAATCATCTCTCTCTGTAGTGTCTGCATAACAGTCAATGTCTGAATAATCTGCTGCTGTCGAGTACGATCAGCAGCTCTCAACTCTCGCATCTCCTCACGCCTCTTGCGGTCTGTCTCTAGCAAATCTGAATTCGCTCTCCGTCTACTATGATCCGCTGACTGTAACTCTGTGATCTCTGACATCTGTGCATGAACTGTGGTGCGTAGTGACATAACCTCTGCACGCGCAAGATCACTCGCATCCATAGATCATCCCCAAGCCTCTCTAGACATCCTAGCCTCAGTCTCCATCAACAGTCGTGTATGTGCATGTACACGTCTGTCTCTAAACAGCATATTAACCCGACCGGCCAATAGCTGTCTCTGGCTTTGGTCATCATCTAACATTGTGTAGATCTCATCTGTGTCTCGCCTAACCATAGACTCAAACTTTCTCACGTGTGTACCCAACTCTGTGTCAGTACTCACTGGAGCTCCCTGTAGGGTCTCAACAATCTCATCCCATGAATCCGTGATCCCATATCCAACGTATCTCTCTGGGTCACGCCTAATCTCCCTGTCCATAGTAGCAACAAAACCATAATCGGCCCTAACGCGGAGCTCTCTCCTACCTCATACCTGGGACCCAGAGCGATACCTAACCCCATCCGAGGTGGTAGGTTAACCTCGGGTCTGTCCTCTCTCTGACGGTCAGAGGGTAGTAATAGTGGTGGGAATGAAGTAGGAGCTGATGTAGGCAAGGGTGGTGGTGCATCTGGTCTGGTGGGGGAGAGTATGAAGGGTGGTGGTAATGGTAGTGAATGGGAAGTAGCTGCAGCCTCAGCTCTCATCCGAATCGTGGCAGCTCGATAGCCCAATGAACGAATAGGACTAGGAGGTGGTGCTGTCAATACAGGTGAGGGTGGTGATAGTGGGAAAGGAATCTGGGGTGGTGATGAAGACCATGGAGATAGTGGTGATGCTGGTGGGGAAGATATAGCAAGCAGTCTGGCAACCTCAGAATCAGACCATGCTGGTATAGGTACTGGCTCTGGAATAGTAATCCTAGCTGTCATATGATATGCAGGGTGAGGTGGTGGTGTGGCCGCAGACTCATCAGTCTCAAACGGCTCAGTCTCCTCTGCAGACGGGGCAGTAGCTGGTAAAGCAACAACTACAGGGTAGGCAGGAGCTGGGTGCTCCTCCTCCGCCTCCTCGTCAACCTCAACATCCATCTCATCATCCTCATCCTCCTCATCGGCGTCGATGTCCATATCATCGTCCTCATCCTCCTCGATGTCCATCTCATCATCTCCGTCATCTCCTCCATCAGCAGGATAGTCGATAGGATCCTCCTCAGGGTCCTCATCGTCATCCTCCTCCGGATCTGCCTCAGGATCAGACTCTGGAACATAATCAGGTGACTGTGCAGTGGGTGAGGCATCCTCAGCATACGGCTGATCCTCAGCAACGATCTCATCATCAGCATGCTCTGGACCTGGAACATAATCTGGCGAAGGTGGTGCCTGCTCTGGCTCCTCAGGGCCAGGCACGTAATCTGGAGAGGGTGGTGCCTGAAGAGCGGCCTCCAAGTATGGGTCCTCTGGCATGTAAGGTAGCTCAAGGAACTCGTGATCATCGGCTCTCGGTGATCCTATGTCTGATAGATCCTCAAATGGGCTGGAAACCTCCGTGTGTGTAACCCCTGATTCATCCGAATCTGACATGACTGAATCTGAAAATTCAAAATAGCTTATATTAGTATTTAATATAAGACTCTTATAGTAATATACATTTATAATCATAACATGTATATCAATTATGAATGCATCTAGTCCAACCAACTAATGCAACAAGTAGTGTATGCATGAATGTATGCACATATGTATGTCCCGTGTAAACAAAGGGGTTTGAATACTCTTTTGAAAACGGTTATAGTCCAGCAAAAACATTTGACCTGGTTCTCTATAACCTTGGCTCTTGATACCAATCTGTAACACCCCCAAATTGGGTCGCAGCGGAATAAGGGTCCGGGGCGTGTTACTTCTCAGATCAATAACACAAGATGTATATAGAACGACCAAAAAGTCGTTTAAAACTGATACATTGGATTTTAACAAAGTATTTGTTACATAAGCCGAAGCTTCACTTGTCCACTTGTTCAAAGTACAAAGATTTCTAGCCCATACAGTTATACAAAATGTATTGCGACAAAATCTTTAACGCATGATATCCCAATCAAAACCACCAATGTATCCCTTGTACCTCTTGCTTACTGATCCCCTAAAAAACATTGCTTTAAAACGTCAACAATAATGTTGGTGAATTCATAGGTTTGATAAATCATATATTGTAGGACCACAAGATTTCGCACCTCGTGCTTACTGATCCCCTGAAAAACATTGTTTTAAAACGTCAACAATAATGTTGGTGAATTCATAGGTTTGATAAATCATATATTGTAGGACCACAAGATTTCCCAAGTGTATGATAATGCAACAGATGCAGACATCATATAAATGTAATTACGTTGCTCTAAGCTCATGACACTGAAGCTTGACGTGTATGATTACCAAAATTAATGGCCTATCATTGCCCGTGGGAATGTTCTAACCTGAAACCATCCTAACATTCGCATGGTTTATACGTTCGTTTGTCAGTGATTTGCTAATCACCCGAACGGGGTTGTCAACCCAATTGATCTATTAATAACTTTTCAGCGATTCACTAATTCCCGCAATTGACAGTTCATGATAATGGGCTCAGATATGGGTTATCGCTACTTAGGCAACATGTAATCATAGTGTGAAACTTAACCACTTGTGTCCAATTGTAAAACATTGCATGTTTTTCACCCCAAAAACTTGTAAAACAAAAGCATGTAAAACGTGGGGCTATGAACTCACCTTGAGTGAGCAAATACCAAGTGTATCACAAATAATGCGTCACGCAAATCGTCAAATGCAACCTATTTAATTTAAGGTCGTATAAGTACTAATCACATTGAATAATCTCTACCATGCATAAGTCTATTTAGCTAATCACCATCTAATTGTTTGAGTGAAAACATATTTATAATTGTAAAACATTTATAAATATCAGAATAATGTAATTATAGTTATTCCTGGTAGTGTTGTGGTTCCTCCTGGTAGTAAAAATCATGATTCTTATCATTTTAGAATCCTAAAAATGTGTTTTATTTGATAAAATTATCCAACTTGCTGTTTGACATAATTTTTATAAAATTTATTTTATAAACTCCGTTTAATTAACGTATAACTCGTTTTTAACGTAACTTTTTCGTTATTAATCCGTTTGACAAGTTTCTTACCTTTTCGGAATCGTCGTGAAATGTATTATCTTATAAAAATATAAAATAAGTATGTCTTATACACGAATTTGGACAGAATGTTGGCATGTCCTTCATGAGTCCAAAATTAAGTCTTGTTTCCTTGTTTTCACCTTATGACTTTTACCACTAGTCTTATATTTTATATTTATCATATATATTACATGTATATTATGTCCATAGTCCATTTATTGTCCCTTTGTCCAAATATTACAAGTCTTCCATAATATTTAATAAACTATAATTTTCATAATAACCATAAATCACTAGTTTTTATATATAATCATTTTACATAAAAACCATATGTGTCCATGTTTTCTCATCTTGTAGTAACCTCATTCTAGTGATCATATAATATTATCATAAGTCCATAATCAATATTAACTTGTCATATATATTTCTTTAACTTAAAACATATTAAGAAATCATAAAAACCCTAATTAACCCATGATCATGTTTACACCAAAACAACATGATACAATATTTTATCATCATTTTTAACATGATATATGTAATAACACAACATGTATAAAAGTCTACAAGATGATCATTACTAGTGAAAACTTCATTTACAAGTTAAAATCTTAAATGGTGATTCAACTAAAATAGAACTAATCATATGCATAACAATGAAAATTATAAGAATGTAAAGGGTTCTAGTAGACCTTATAGGGTATGAAGATGATGATAAACAAATGCTAAACCCTTGTTTAGCCCTAGAATCCAAGCTTGCACTTAAGAAAACCCTTGTTTTCTTAATAAAAACCCTAGCTTCCTTTTCTTGATTATTACTTGTAAATGGTGATTCAATGGTTGGAAACACCTTAGAATGTCTTAGGATAGATGTGTATAGAAGGGTATAGGTTGTATAAAAATTAGTATGGATTGGGTTGGATCTTTGTTTCTTGCCGTGAGCTCAAGGAGAGAAAGAGAGGGATTTTGTGAAAATTTTACTAAGTGTTTTGTTCTCTATGTGTTACTATCTAGTTACTTGCATGTATATAAGACTTTCAATGGTCAATAGTCAAGTAAAAACATTCAACAAACATAGTGAGGGTTTTGGGGATTCTTGTTTATGTGTTATGAGTCAAAGAAACAAAGTAAGGCTAGGTTTTAATTGCAAGAGATGTACCATTGACCAAAGTGTGTAAAATTTGTATTTTCCTATCATACATATGTATGTATGCCGTATGATATGATGAGGGAGGGAGTATATGTTTCATTTTTATCTTAGCTAGCTTACTTGCATGAATTTATACTAGTTACAACTTGTATAAATTACATAAAGATGTGTTTACTTGCAATTACTTGCATATTGTTTCATTTCTAGTGTAAAAAGTGTAAGCATCATTTATTTAGCTAAATTTTAAATAATCTTTAGCTATTGGGTACAATCGAGGGTATTTGTTGAAGCGTTAATAAATTAACGTGCTTCCGGTTACGCTTAAACGTACATTTATCGATAAACGTATTTAACTTACGTAACCAATAAAATAAATGAACGACGACCATAATTATCATTACAATAATTATATAACACATAATTGATGTAAACGTTTGATGGTTTGATGCCCGTTTACATTAAACGATAATATTTGGCGTACACGATTTAACCTAACGATTACGATTTCAAGCGAACGCGTACAATACAAAAGGTACATTATGGATTTGTCGATGTCGTCAATGACTTGAAAACACAGGGTGTTATAGAAGTTGTCTGATTATTTGTTGCATATGCCGCACACAAATCATTTCCAGTATACCAGATGGACGTCAAGACAACATTTCTTTACGGACCTTTGAAGGAAGAAGTAGACTTAAACCAGCCAGATGTATTCGTAGACCCATATCATCCTGACCAAGTCTACTATCTAAAGAAGGCATTATATAGACTCAAACAAGCTCCAAGAGCGTGGTACGACGAACTCTCCAACTTCCTGGTATCCAAAGGATGCTCAAAAGGTTCTATTGATCTAACTCTGTTCATAACTAAACATGGGGAAGACATATTGCGTGTGCAAAGTTATGTTGATGACATTATTTTTGGTTCTACGAACCCAAAACTTTCAAAAAGGTTTGAAAAATTAATGCACAGCAAGTTTGAAATGTCTATGATGGGGGAGCTGAAATTCTTTTTAGGAATTCAGATCCACCAATCCCAATGTGCTATCTTTA
>BQNB010134717.1:0-18271 GCA_026074375.1 Tanacetum coccineum | reverse complement strand
TTTATCTATGATATGATGTCATGATTTGATTTACTTATGCTCTTGCGTCATGCCTTATGGGATTTCCGTGAATATATTTCGATCATGTATTTTCTATGTGATTAAACATAAATTTTATTTAATACCGTTAGTGATCTCGCATCACCTAGAAATCTCATCGAGTGTTATGTTGATATGTTATAGGAAGATGCCTAACACCTGATCTGGAGCGTCCATGACTCATGAGGAGGTTGAAGAATTGGTTACCCGCCGAGTAGCTGAAGAGATGGAGGCTCGTGAAGCCAAAATGACCTTTGAACCCCTGAATGAGAATGGGGATGAACAAGAAGGCGAGAACAGAGGAAATGGAAATGAAAGAGATGGAGGAAATGGGAATGGAGGTAACGGAGGAAATAGAAATGGAGGAAATGGAGGAAATGGAAATGGAGGGAATGGAGAAAATGAAAATGGAAATAAAAATGGGAATCATCGTATGAACTATGGAGGTTTTATGCCAGTGGCTAGAGAGTGCACTTTCCAAGACTTCTTGAAGTGCAAGCCACATAATTTTCTCAGCAACTGAAGGCGTTGTCAGATTGACCCGCTGGTTCGAGAAAATGGAGACTGTGTTTAATATTAGTAATTGTCCATCGAAGTACCAAGTGAAATATGCTACATGCACACTGCAGGATAGTGCTTTGACTTGGTGGAACTCTTATAAGAGAACAATTGGTGTTGATGCTGCATATGTCATGAACTGGGCTGGACTTATAAGGTTGATGACAGAAGTGTACTGCCCGAGGAATGAAATCCAAAAGATGGAGACTGAATTGTGGAATCTGACCGTGAAAGGAAATGACTTGACTACTTACACTCAAAGGTTTCAGGAGTTGATTTTGTTGTGTACTAGAATGGTCCCTGATGAAGAGGATAGAGTAGAGAGGTTTATTGGAGGATTACCAGACAACATTCAGGGAAATGTGATTGCTGCGAATTCGGCTAGACTCTAAGATGTCGTACGCATTGCTAACCAATTGATGGATAAGAAGCACCAGGGTTATGCTGCAAGGAGTACTGAGAATAAGAGAATGATGGAAAGTAACCCAAGGGATAATCGTGGTCAACAACCGCCATTCAAGAGACAAAATATTAGTGGGCAAAAATGTGGCCAAAGCTTACATGGCTGGGAACAATGAAAGAAAGGGGTATGTTGGGTTTCTCCCCTACTGCAACAAGTGCAGGTTACACCATGAGGAGTTGTGTACTATAAGGTGTGGAAACTTTAAGAAGGTTGGGCATCTGACTAGGGATTGTAGGGTTACTATTACCCCAAACACTCAGGGAGCCGTAGTTGGAAATCAGCAGGGTATTGGTTGTTATGAGTGTGGGAGATCGGGACATTTTAGGAAGGATTATCCTAGGTTGAGGAGTCAGAACCGTGGAAACCAGACAAGAAACAAGAGTGGAAACAAGATTGGAAACCAGACTGGAGGTAACAGAGTTACAGCAAAGGCCTACGCCATCGGTGGAGGAAGAACAAACCCTGATTCCAATGTTGTCACGGGTAAATTTCTTCTTAATAACTGCTATGCTACTATGTTATTCGATTCGGGCGCCGATAAAAGTTTTGTGTCGACTACTTTTAGTGCTTTGCTTGATGTTGCACCATCCACTATAGACACTAGTTATGCTGTAGAACTTGCCGATGGAAGAACTTCAGAAACAAATATCGTTCTTAGAGATTGCACGTTAGGATTATTAGGTCATCCGTTCGACATAGATCTAATGCCCGTAGAACTTGGTAGTTTCGACGTCATCATCGGTATGGATTGGTTGGCGAAGTACCACGCGTTGATCGTTTGTGACGAGAACGTCGTTCGTATTCCTTATGGAGATGAGGTGTTGATAATCCGAGGTGATAACTACGACAATGAAAGTAAGCTGAAAATCATATCGTGTATGAGGAACCAGAAGTATATTGAGAAGGGATGTCAAGTCTACCTAGCGCAGGTTACATCCAAGAAGGCTGATGATAAGTCGGAGGAGAAGCGACTTGAGGACGTGCCAATCGTACGGGAATTTCCGAAAGTCTTTCCAGAAGATTTGCCTGGATTGCCACCTGCTCAACAAGTTGAATTTTAAATCGACTTAGTCCCCGGTGCTGCACCTGTAGCACGAGCCCCGTATCGATTAGCACCAGCCGAAATGCAAGAGTTGTCTACTCAGTTGCAAGAGCTTTCTGATTGAGGATTTATAAGACCGAGTTCCTCACCCTGGGGAGCACCGATTTTGTTTGTCAAGAAGAAAGATGGTTCTTTTCGGATGTGTATCGACTACCGTGAACTAAACAAGCTTACGGTGAAGTATTGATACCCACTTCCGAGAATTGATGATTTGTTTGATCAATTGCAAGGATCAAGAGTCTACTCTACGATCGACCTGAGGTCTGGTTATCACCAACTCAGAGTTTGTGAGGAAGACATTCCAAAGACAGCATTTAGGACTCGCTATGGACACTACGAGTTCCAAGTAATGCCGTTTGGATTGACTAACGCACCGGCAATATTCATGGATTTGATGAATCGTGTATGCAAACTGTATCTGGATAGATCCGTGATTGTGTTTATCGATGATATTTTGATCTACTCCAAGAGCAGAAAGGAGCACAAAGGACACCTTAAGTTGATTTTGAAGTTATTGAAGGAGGAGGAATTGTACGCCAAGTTCTCAAAATGTGAGTTTTGGCTGTCGAAGGTATAATTTCTTGGTCATGTGTTTGATAGTGAAGGCATTCATGTTGATCCCGTGAAAATTGAGGCAATCAAGGATTGGGCGTCACCCAAGACACCAACCAAGATCTGTCAATTTTTATGTTTGGCTGGTTACTACCAACAATTTATCGAAGGTTTTTCAAAAATCGCTAGACCTATGACGAAACTAACTCAGAAAAATGTAAAGTTTAATTAGGGAGAAAAGGCAGAAGCTGCATTTTAGTTGTTGAAGCAGAAACTGTATAGTGTGTCGATTTTGGCCTTACCAGAGGGAAGTGAGAACTTCGTGGTATATTGCAATGCCTCACATAAAGGGTTGGGCGCAGTTTTGATGCAAAGGGAGCATGTCATAGCCTACGTATCCCGCCAACTCAAGGTTCACGAGAAGAACTATACCACACACGACCTAGAGCTTGGTGCAGTAGTGTTTGCCTTGAAGATGTGGAGACACTACTTGTACGGTACAAAGTGTGTTGTGTTCACTGATCACAAGAGTTTGCAACACATTCTCGATCAGAAGGAGCTGAATATGAGACAACGATGTTGGTTAGAGTTGTTGAGCGACTACGACTGTGAGATTTGATATCATCCGGGAAAGGCGAACGTAGTGGCTGATGCCCTAAGTCGAAAAGAAAGAAGTAAGCCGCTACGAGTTCGAGCCTTAGTTATGACTATAGGGTTAAACCTACCAAAGCCGATTTTGAGTGCTCAATCGGAAGCCAGAAAGGAAGAGAACTTCATTAATGAAGATTTGCATGGCATGATTAACAAGTTAGAACCTCGTGCTGACGGAACGTTATGTTTGAACAAACAAAGTTGGATTCCGTGTTTCAAAGAGTTGAGGGCCTTGATTATGCATGAGTCGCATAAGTCAAAGTATTCCATCCATCCTGGATTGGACAAGATGTACCAAAACCTTAAGAAGCTGTATTGGTGGCTCAACATGAAGGCATAAATTGCCATTTATGTCAGCAAGTGTTTAACATGTGCTAAGGTTAAGATAGAATACCAGAAACCATCATGTTTGTTGGTTCAACCAGAAATTCCACAATGGAAATGGGAGAATATAACAATGGACTTTGTGACTAAATTGCCGAAGACGGCAACTGGTCAAGACACGATTTGGGTAATCGTTGATCATCTCACTAAGTCTGCTCATTTCTTGCCTATGCGAGAAGATGACACGTTAGAGAAGTTAACAAGACTATACTTGAAGGAAGTAGTCTCAAAGCATGGAGTTCCAGTTTCGATCATCTCTAATCGTGATGGGAAATTTACGTCACATTTTTGGAAGTCCCTTAATAAAGCATTAGGTACTCAATTGGATATGAGTACAGCTTACCATCCAAAGACCGATAGTCAGAGTGAGAGAACCATTCAGAAGTTGGAGGACATGTTACGTGCCTGTGCACTCGACTTTAGAAAAGGTTGGGATAAACACTTACCATTGGTAGAATTTTCGTACAATAATAGTTACCATACTAGCATTAAGGTTGCTCCATTCGAGGCATTGTATGGGCGCAAGTGTCGGTCACCTATCTGCTACTGGCCTAGAGATCATCCACGAGACAACCGAGAAAATAGTACAAATCAAGAGCCGTATCCAAGCCTCCCATGATCGTCAAAAGAGTTATGCCGACGTACGACGAAAACCTCTTGAGTTTCAAGTAGGAGATAAGGTCTTGTTGAAAGTATCTCCTTGGAAAGGAGTGATATGTTTTGGCAAACGGGGAAAGTTGAACCCTCGTTATATTGGACCTTTTAAGATCATTGCCAAAGTAGGAACCGTTGCCTATCGTCTAGAACTCCCAGAGAAGTTGAGTAGAGTTCATAGTACGTTTCACGTCTCAAAATTGAAGAAATGCATGGCTGATGAACCGCTTGCTATACCATTGGATGAGATCCAAGTTGACGACAAATTGAATTTCATCGAAGAACCTGTCGAGATTATGGACCGTGAGGTCAAGCGTTTGAAGCAGAGTCGTATTCCGATTGTCAAAAAAAAAAAAAAAAATAGGTGCTGGTGGAACTCCCCAGGAGAGGTCCTGAGTTCACCTGGGAAGTGAAGACCAATGCAAAAGAACTACCCGTCACCTATTCACCAACTATGCACCCGCGGGGGGGGGGATGCAGGGTTTGCGTCTAAGCTTTGAGGACAAAGCTTCTTTAACGGGGAAAGAATGTGACAACCCGAGATTTTCCGTTCAACAAGTTAGCCGTTTCCGTGTAGTATTTTGAATTTTTAAATGTTTCGTTTAGCTTTGCCGTTTAACCGGAAAGTTGTTTCGTTGTTATCTGAGAATAGTCTCCGGGAGCGAACCGGGACGCCAAACATTGTAGTATTTTGGCAATATCCGCGTTTTTATGTTTTTAAGCAATGTTTAAAATTTCATAATTTTTAGTGATACCGTTACTCGTTTCGTTACTTGCGTTATCCGTGTTTTACCTAAACTATAAGCTTAAGCATGCAAGACTTGGAAATTAAATCATTTTGGGAGCACTAGCAACAAAGATTATAAAAATATATTGGTCCCCCCCTCCCCTTTGGCATTTTCGACACCAACAACAATGAACTTGGTGGACAAGTTTTGAATTCAAATGTGCATAAGACAAGCTTAATTACATGAAATGTGCTAGCTTATTTCTCATTGGTGGATCATTTTGGTCCCCCCCTCCTCTTTCTTGTCTTATTTCGGTACACACACACACACTATTAGTGTGTGAAGTAAACTTTGTGTTATATAATTCATTCTTTAGTCATTTGTTCACTCATAACACACACACACTTACATTTGAGTTTCTTCTCTTCTCCTTTGTTCTCTAACCCACGAAAATATACAAACACCAACAAAACCCATATATTTTTCATCTTTGATAAAAAACACTTGAAGATTTATTGAAGGTTTGATCATTTGTATCATCCGGGTATTTGTTAAACAACATTTGGGTTGTTATAAATCTTTGTTCATCATCCAAATCTTCTAGTTTTTGTAAGTCTTCAAATTCTCAAATAACTTGTACTTTTATACTTCTCATGATGCATACATACTAGTTGTACAATTTATTTTGTAAAAACAAAGGTTTAAAAACTACATAAACCCTAAAAGGGTAGGCATATATTTCGAAATACATAAGAATAAATATAAGGAAATGTTAGTTTTGTGATCGTGGTTATTTTCGTGTAATAAAAATGATATGCTATAGTTCATTTTGTTTGACTTATGTTTAACAAGCTTGTGGAAAGCTTATTTAATTATTTTGAGCTTATTAGGGCTTATATATATTTCGGCACAACTAGAAAACAAAGAAAGATTTATTGTTTAGCTTATTTTGTTTTGACATATATTTTGTTAGCTTATTTTCTAGCTTTTTGTGAAAGGACAAATGATAAACTTATTCGGCTCAATAAATAAGCTCGAATATAGTTTATTAAAGCTTAAAGCTACGTCCCACATACAAGACCCAACACCATGAGATCATTCTTGAGCTCATATGGTTTGGCTTATTATACTTGACTTATTGTGAGCTTATTTGATAGCTTATCTTGAGGTCACGTATTTATTACTTAATATTTTGCTTATCGGATTAAATGGATAAGTAAAACTACATTTTCGGACGTAACGGGCCAAAGCCCAACATATATGCAAAACACCAAAGCATAAAAGCTACGGTGTAGTTTATTGGATAAGTTCGTGAGTGACTTATTTAATAGTGTACGATTTAGATGTTTTACGTTTAATTATTTTAGACGTCGAACGTTACAAATAATAATGGATTTGATGATGAATAAATTGTAAATATGGAAAGTGGTTTGAAAGTGGTTTTAATTAAAGTCTACGACTTTGGAAAACGTGTAAACACGAACGGGTCATGCCGAAATTTTGTAAAAATCTTTATACTTAGAAACTATTTGGAAAAACATAAATGATAAAATATTTCGATTAAATTACTTAACTATTTGGAAATATTAAATTATAAATAACAAGTTTACTTATGTATTAACAATAACAAATATAATATCTATATAAGTAATATAATATTATATATGTACATTTCGAAAAACTTGATCACTAACATTTTTTAATAATTATAACTATCGTTTGCTAAAAATGACAATGAACTTGCATGCATCAATATAGTTACGATAAACCTTCCGAGTCTAAATCGGAATACCATATTCTTTTAGGTCCATACCCAGTGTACCACCGTTCATTAAGAGTGGACCATACTTTTGACGTATATCTTAACCTTTATTTTTTTTAATCAAGGTAGTTCACTAGCCCCACTCTTTTAACTCGTTTTGAAATAAATGCTTTATAACTTGGGGTGAGAAACATTGCTTGCTTTTAAACTGGAACAAGTACTTTGCGTGAGATTTTCCTTGTCTTACCGTGTTGCCTATTGTAGCGTTAGACCATACTGCCCACTTATCATGAACGTATTTCTCGACTGGGGACCGGTGATGGGAGCAGCGATGTAATTAATAGATCTATTGGGACTAATTATCCCTATTTCGGAGGTGAGTAGCGTCATACCACGGGGTGCCCGATAAACGGATATATACCATGTCGAACTAAGAAGGTAGTCTTGGTCAGATACCTCGGGGGCTTGTTTCAAACCTAGCATATACTGCTATAAATGTAATTGCTTCTGGTGGCATGAGCTCTTTAGCGCAACGTAAATACCTTTTTTTTTTCTGCGAAGGTTGTATTTGTTATAATTGTGCATACGTGTTGATAACTTGTGGGTCACTATAATAAGTTTGACATAAACCTAATGAATTCACTCAACTTTATGTTGACCGATTTTAAGCATGTTTTTTCATGTGCTTTGCAAGGATGCTGCTTGATTGACTTATATGGAGTCTATATGACTTACACCAGTTTACCAAGAAGATTTATCTATGTTTTAAAGTACGCCGTGCGAGAGAACTATTTAAGCTTCCGCATTTTAAAACTTACATTATTTGAATCTTAATGATTGGTAAAACTTATTATTTTATTATTAATTATGACGTTGTTTATTTTCAAAACGTACCCTTAGAGGTCGTTCTTTATGTTTGTATAGAATGATCAATCAAGTCACGCCTCCGGACACGTGTTCTGTCCAGGCCCCGTCTGGGGGTGAGACAGTTTGGTATCAAGAGCCAAGGTTATAGAGAACCATGTAGTATAACCTAGGCTTGGACATATCCTGTATGTGATCCTACGTGAATTCTGTACCTTACGAAATCTTACATAGTTAGTATACATAGCTAAGTGTGACGTAAAGAATATATTACGTATTAATACTAAGTATATCTAATATTTCTAAGTGTTTCTTATTTCATCCTCAGAGTACTTGATGCTCCTTCATCATTCATTCAGTCATTCATTCACTTTGATTCATTCAGTTAACCCATTCAACCCATTCATATTGTTGCATCATGCATGGTTGATCTAAAGCTGATTTTATTGAACTTTGCTTGTGCAGGTTAAGGCTATCTCAGTTATCTCGATTTTCTTCGGATGTCATCTGAGGATAGAGTGGGGGACCATCGTGGACGAGTGATATTGTTTGGTACATCCCTTACTACTATTCCTGACACCACACCAGTGATTACTCCACTGTACTCAGATGACACACCGTGGATTACCCACAGAGACACTATCATAGCACCTACTATACCACATCTCCAGACTATACCACCAGCTTCACTGATTACCTCCTGATCTGATTCAGAGTCTGATCCAGCAGAGGATCCATCATCAGACACATACCACCATACAGCTACCACCATTTCTATCATCGGATGATGATACCCCATAGAAAGTGATACCACCAGATACCCACCATTATTCCCTACCCATGATACACCTTCACTGTGATTACCGCTCTTTTACAGAGATCACCTATCTACCTCGTCGTGAGTTATGCTTCTTTTGCATCTTGGACAGCCTATTCCTTATGGTCGACGTACCTGCTCCAATTTAATGGGTCGGTTATACACATGAAGACCGTGAGGAGAGGGTTTAGACCATTATCCATTATTCTTTGCTGAGAGACATTTGAGGGAGGACATTCTACTGATCATTCTTCTTCAGATTCATCATCAGAGGCATCATCAGATTTTCATTCGGATGCTTCATCTGATTCTTCTTCGAGACATTCATTGTCAGATCATTCTTCACCAGATTTACCGGGTACTTCTGCGGGGCCATCTCGCAAGAGACGTAGGTCCCCTATGACATCGGTACCTGCATTATCACCTATATCTGGAGCTTTATCTCCTGTCCGTGCTGATTTGATACCATCGCCTAAGAGAGTTAGGGATTCTGGTTATTTGACAGATGTAGAGGTTGATCATAGAGAGACTAGCTTGAGGGATGATGCTATTGTCAGGGTTAGTGATGAGCCTCATTTAGAGCAGGATAGTGATCCAGAGATTCATGCAGAGATTGACGAGTGTTTTGCTTACGCAGATGCTCTTAAGATATTTGTCATGCCATATTTGCTTGCACTTGTATTTCTAACCTTGTTTTGTAGCAAACAAATTAGCGTAACATCGATCCCTTGGTGCCCTGAACAAGGGGGAGCTTACATCAAGGGGGAGTCTTTTATCGTCGATTTCTTTCTCTCTACTACGACTCGACGATCAACCTTTTTGGATTCGACAAAAAGTAGGAGAAATAGAATTAAACTCATTAATAATTTATAAAATTATATTTTTATACTAAATGAGTTTATGTTTTGTCATCATCAAAAAGGGAGAGATTGTTAATACAAATAATGTCTAAAAACGTTATTTTTATTTTTCGACCCTCTTAATGTTTTCGATCATAACAAAAATGTGAAAAGTTTACAGATATACATTAAACGTTTATAAATACGTAACTCATAAAATTGCTATTTCGAAGTATTAATCACTTAAGGTATTGCATAAAACAAATCATTAAACATGATTAGTGCTCAGAAAAGATTTTCCTTAAATTTATATTCATAAAATATGTTTTTTTATACAAATATAAAAACAATATTTATTCATTAAAGAATGTTTTATTAAAAAATAAAAATTTTGAATTCAAATTTTCCTCCAAACTAAAGGTTTATAACAGAACCACCCCCCCCCCCCATTCACCAAAAGGACAAAAAAGGGGAACGGGAGTCTAGTGGCGGCCCTTTTAGGCTTGGCAGCCCTTTATATATAAAGGGACGTGGGACGCACCAGCAACAGTCATTTGTCCCTTTAAATACTGGGTCACTCATCTGGAAAAACAGCCTCTTTGCCAACGAATTTTCTTAGCTCTATTTTTCTTCTTCTTCCTTTCTTTCTAAAACATACTATCTGATCACTAACTACCTTGATCTTGTTTCAAGTGGATTAATCTTTTTCTCCCTTCTTCTTTCTTTTCTTCTTCTTTAATCAAGTGCAAGGAAGAACAATCGTATTCTTCTATATTATATACGAATTGTTTCAAGTGATGCTCTTTCCTCCTCAAGATCACAAATCTTCATTACATATATTTAGTGTTGTTGTGTAAATTGGATTGTGTGTAGATCCAAGTGTGTAAATTGTATATTGGTGTGATTTGGATTGTGTGACAATCCAAGGGTATATATATCTTATGAGTGTGTAAAGACTTAGTGAAGTCATAGATTGGTTCTAGCTAAGATTAGGATTCGACATCTAGCTTTCGTGTCTATAAAACGAAAAGTAAGCGACGCGTGTAGTAACGGTTTCTCCGCCTAAAGGGAGCTTGTTGACATAGTGAAATCTCGAGTGGAGTACTCGGGGAGTGGAGTAGGAACGAAGAGGTGCTTCGTTGCCGAACCACTATAAATCTTGGTGTCTTGGTTTGATCATTTCTTTCCTTATCCCTTTATATTATTATTGTTCATTTAGTTCATTACATTAGATAGTTTTTGTTATGATTCATATTGTTGATTGATTGACATATAACTCGTTTACCCTTTTTTTTTGAATCAAACTGTTTTATAAGCAAAGATTTTTAATACGGTAATTACTGTAAAACAATTCAACCCCCCCCCCCCCCCCTTTAGTTTTCCCAATACATATATTTATTTATGTATTCTTAATTTTTATTTACATTATAATTTACACTACTTGAATTTCAACAAAACTCTACGCAATAAAACTTTTTACCTTAAAACGCTACTTACTAACACTTTATAAAAAAAAATTTTCCATTTTCACCTTTCACTTCTATTTTTAGAAAGTTACTATAAATATCCAATTTCACTCACTTCACTTATGTATTAACATGATACATTTCCATAAATGCTTAACACATAATCATCCATAACTTTTGACGTCGCATTGCCTGCAATTGACATTCTTTTATTTCACCATACGTGAACCAAAATGGCAATACTCATCACCAAACTCAAAACGCCACTCAAATGAGATTACATTCACCTCAAAATGATATCATGCACATCTTTAACCCATTAGATACTATATAACACTAGCACACAGAAATCATACACAAATGAACTTTTGCCATTTCTTAAAGGTATTTCACCAACCTGAATATTATTATGGATGTACAAAGTTAGTGATGGTTGAATGAAAGAAAATGGGTGAGTTAAATAATCGGACTAGTAATGTTAGAGAGTGGAAAAGCATGGTTTGAGTGACAAAGGTTCAAGAGGTGGTTTGGCTAAACAGGGAAATTCCAGCATGAGACTATGCTATAGGAGGGTCAAAGATACAGAAAAAGAGGTAAACTTAAAAATTTTGTTTCCCTCCCGTTGAGCAGTGGTCGGTCCCATATTGTTGGGTGGTCCCATATATATTGGGGGGCGTCAATTCTTTATAGGGGCCGTTTTCTAGAGAGAGCGAGATTTTCTAGTTTTTCCTTTTCTTTTGTCCAGTGATTTTAGCATCTTCTAAATCCAAGAATTAACTAATTTAAGCAAGAATATAGGGTCCTAAATTAAGATGCAAATATTTCGCATAATATTAGTATTATACGCATGTATAAATTCTCCTAGAATTAGTTCACATAGAGGGTTGATAAGATGATAAAATTGAAAAGATCATCTAAGTCACATGCAATAGTCTTTTACCATTATTAGTCCTAATGAGTGAATTAAAAAGTTAAAGCATAATGTACTAGATAATATAAATAAGAATAAAAATCTCTAATAGTTTTGCCAAATGTTCCTTCGTCTTTTTCACTCATCATGGTCCTTGAGAGTTTTTCCACTTGACCTTACTTTTCCAGTGATCATCTCGCTGTTTGGTTTTTGGAAAGTCTATTGTTACGGAGAGGTAGGTGTTTACGTGTGTGGACTTTCGATGAGGAGGGTGTTGACGACTCTAGAGAAAACATTAACCGAGGAAGAGACATTTGAGAAGGAGAGAAGAATTAAAATGAAATGTTTCGTCATATGTACATCAACCATGTTCATTAAGGGATGAGATGAGGATGGATGATTTGAGTGGTGGAAGAAGAGCTTGCATTTGAATCATGGAGGTCGTTTTTACCATGATATGGATCGTGTCTTTGTCATATGTTGAGCGAAGGAAAAAGGGCGGCTGAAGGATCATATGCGATGTAGTGATAAAATTTACTAACCTCAGCAAAAGATGGATACCAACATGTTTGAACAATCTAGTCAAAAGCATTCCATAAGGCAAGAGTTCCTTAGGTTTGTTTTGAGTCTTTTACATTCATTTGAGAATGAAAAATGCTAGATTGTATGGAGTAGAGGTTTTAATGCAATAAAGCATATGACAAAGACACGCGGAGACATGATCCCGATGACCTCTTAGACAAATGAAACAAAAACAATTTTCCACGAAATGATATCAACCTATGGTTTCATATGAGGTTGAATTTTGTAGGTTAAAATTTCATTTTTATCTATGACAATGGGTTTCTTGTTTTTGGTATGAGTGACTTGACCTTGTCAAGGGACTTGAATAAGAGACTTGATGACATTTGGTGAGGGAGGAGTGGTTTTGTTAACGGACTTTAGTTGGGACACTTATTGACAAGTGTCGAGTAACACATGTCGATGTGTAACACTTGGACCTTTAAAAGGGATTTTCAAGAGTTTTGACTAAATTCCTCAAGAGTGAGAGAGAATGGACTTACTTTTGTAAGTACAAAGTTGCCACGAAATAACCCTCGGAGTTATAGTCAAACGTGAGTTGACTATAAAACTCCAGAACAAAACCAGGAACAATTTGTTCGTTTATGTTCAACACACAATCAAAATAAATAAGCCAAACTTAGACAGATAATGATCAGTTTCAAAATTTTGACTCACAATCTACCCTCATGAAAGTATCATTTTTCAAGGCTTGCAATGGTGTTTCTTAATGGTTGATTGAATTCATTTGATATGAGTGGAATGTAGTTACGGGTATTTTGGTGATCTAATCCGGTGATTCGAGGCATTGTACTAAAAATAAACAAAATGGTCATGTTTTATAGTCTTTTACTTGTAACATTTTTATTACAATGTTTCTAGTGTTTTTTTTTTTCCCCCCCCCCCCCCACAATTGCCTAAAGTGACAAATGTAGAGTACGTTAACCTCGACCTAAAAATAAAATCTAAGAGTTACTCAAACGCTCCTTAATTGATTTTGCTCATTTAACATGTCAAAAAAAATACATATGAATTAGTATCTCGACTATGTTCATGAAGCTCTCATTATGCATTTATTAAAAACGTTTTTAAGTTGTATATGAACAATGCATAACAACAATTTATTGTATTTCTCACATGAGTGAATTTGAAAATAAAATTCGGGTTTGGTTCGAAAATTTATTTTTTTGACAACTCACTTGTGTATGTAAATCCTATGTCTAAGGAGTATATTAGTTATAATTATAGCCTAGTAGTCTGCTAATGTATCAAATTGAAAGAAAATGACAAACTCCCTAATTTTTATTTTATGTTCATCATGATCCTTTACTCAAAATTGGAAAGAAAATAGATGAAATGACTTGTAATTGATGATCTTTGTGGTGTTAGGAATGATTATTAGTGTTGATTCGATCTTCAATTAGTGTTTCGGTGGTTGATTTTGAGTTTTGGTTGTTTTGTGTTCGTGTTCATCAACCGCAGGGAAGAGGGGGTTGTTTGTTTTAGAGTTTATGGACATTTTTTTTAACAAAGTGACAAATATTGGGTGTTTGCTTGTGGGTGGCAGTCCCACATCGATCTGGGCTGGCCGCCTTAATTAAGGTTAAAGGGCCGCCTGATGAATATGGGGTGCCGCCCGTCATATAGATTTCTTAGACTTTTTAAAATATTGACACTCGGAATTTACTAGGAGAGTGACTTAATTAATTTGCAATTTCGGGAATGAAAAAAATCATTTAAACTAGCTTCAGATATAAGTTGGTTACAATTGTCACACACCAACAAAAGGACTTGGGGAAATAAATCGAGACTAGAAGAAGGAGAAGCGGACAAACACAATTTACGAAATGTTTTCCATCATTCCTAAACCAAGACGAAGATAGTTAAACGATTCACGTTTATGAGGTTTCATAAGAATGTCGGCGATGTTGTCGACGGACAGCACTTTTTCGATTGAGATTTGTTCCTTTTAGACATTATCAACAAAGAATAGTGGTGATGAATTTCGATATGTATGGTTCAAGAGTGTTGCATAGGTCTTTTGCTAATGTCAAGCGCCGCCTTTTATTGTCGCAATGATTGGACATCGTCGAGTCACACATCGTTAGTCGATAAGAGCTTGATTATCCATAGTGGGCTTGTTGACATGCCTTTTCCAGCGGCTTAACCGTTATTCGGCTTTGGTAGTGGATATAGAAAGAGTGGTTTCTTTCTTCGAGAACCAAGATGTCAAACAACATCTCACGAATGTACAAATACCGCTACTGCTCTTTCGATCCACATAATCTCTTGCATAATCAGAGTCGGGCAGTATATCTTTTCTATGGGTCCCTTGGATACCATAATCTTAAGTGCGTAGTGCCTTTAATGTACCAAAAGATACATGTGGAAACTAGAAGGGGAGGTTGAATAGTTTACAGGTTTGTTTTACGTTTTAAAAGTTAGCTTTTAAAATATTTAGAATCGAGTTTTATGTTTAACCAATTTACAATATGATAAACAATATAACAATCTAAACTAAAGCTAAATAACAATGACAATAATATGAAGAGATAAGGAAAAGAACAATCAAAACAGGACGCCAAGATTTTATAGTGGTTCGGCTATGAAGCACCTCTTCGCCCTACTCTACTCCCTGGGTATCCTACTCGAGATTTGACTATTTCAACAAGCTCCCTTTAGGTGGAGAAAACCGTTTACACGTCGCTTAAGTTATTTTCCGGCACTAAGCTAAATGTCGAGTCCTAATCTTAGCTAGAACCAATCTACCACTTCACAATCAATACAAAATTACTAGATCTACACTATCGGATTTACACACAATCCGAATTACACAAATACATAATATAATTACAATAGGAGATTTGGTATTAGACGAAAAGAGGATTGAGATCAATATATAACCAATTAGTTTCTTGGCGAATACGATGTTCTTTCTGCACTTGAATGAGAAGGAAGATGATGAGAAGAATACATTAGTATCACTTCGAAACAAGATCTAAGAATGTTAGAGATCAAGAGATTTAGAGGAGAGAAAGAAATTTTAGAGAGAGATGGTATCTAAAAATTTCATGCAAGTGGTCTAATTTTTACAAGGAATGGAGCTGAATTCTATTACGCAGGGAATCCAACGGTTCACTGGGGGCCCCGTCCCGACTAGGTCCCGCAATATAAGAGATACGTCGGGCCTATAAGGGGGCTGCCTAGTAGACCACGCTCCTTTTTTGTCTTTTTGTGGGGAAGGTTGTACCTGGTATGGAACCTTCTATTTTGGGGGGGAAATTTTGAATTTCAAATTTTAAGTTTTTAATAAAACTTTTCTTTTAATTAGAAAATATTTTGTATAATTAATTTTGTGAAATAATTTTGTAAAAATGTAATGGATAAGAGAAAAATATTTTCTTGATCACTAATCATGCTTAATGATTTGTTTGTTCATACCTTAAGTGATTACTAATCTTAGAAATAGAATTCTACGATTAATAATTTGTAAACGTTTAATTTCATCGTAAACGTTTTTACATTGTGTTATTATCAAAACGTTGAGAGGTCAAAAAATATAAATATTGTTTGACATTATTTGTATTAACAATCTCCCCCTTTTTGATGATGACAAAGTATAAACTCATTTTGTATAAAATTAATAGTTACACATTATTAATGAGTTTTGTTTTATTTCTCTCCCTTTTGTCGAATTCAAAAAGGATGATCGTCGAGGGAAGCGCATTGGATGTCATTTTATTATGTTGTATTTATACCTGCTAGGAACATTATAAGTAATTCTGTATGTCCACATATTGGGGGAATATTGTTTGCCTTAAAATAAGTCAACTTATACGGAATTACATTAGTTTACATTAGCCAGACACGCAAGGACTAGAAATGTCAAGTGTAGTAAGTAGATCGTGTCCCGGGCTATATATATCCCCTTTATACTTCCATGGAGGGGTAGAGGATAATCATTGTACATCTCATAAGTGTGTGTTGTTTCTCTCTCTAGAAAACACACACATCTTTCCTTTCTCTCTCTACAATCTAATAAACATGGCTTACTTTCACTTTTATCCTCCCCGACCTCCTGATCGTTAGTTCAACGCTTGAATCTTTATGGGTAACAAGATGCCATAATCAAAAGATGGATGGTCAATTATTTGGGTGGATTAATCATATGATTAATTAAAGAGGGAAAAAGAAGGGGTTGGTGACACACGATTTAGAAGGGTACGAGTTTGAGGTATGGGACCGGTAAGAAGAAAGTGAATGAAGTTGATTTCATTTCTCAAGGAGTGGAATTGGTGTCTAGAAAACTTGCAACAATGACAAAAGCTTGAGTGAAATTCAACTTGAGCATGAGAAGGATGATAAATTTGTTGTGGTGCTGGTGAAGGTGGTGCATGAATGTAGGCATTAGATGGATTAGTGTGTGAATCAAGGATGGTGGAAATGTTGTGAAGTTGGTTGATCATTTAATCCCTTAATGGATTGTATGATGGTGGTAAAGGAGATTGTAAATAGACTCTTTGAGGAAGTGGAGGTTTCATTTCCATACTTGTCTTACCGACATTCTTGGTTTTCTAGAGAAGTTGGAATGGTGGTTTGAGCAAGACATTGATGATGAAGGAGAAGAGGATGAAGAAGGTGAAGGTGGTAGTGAGGTATGAGAGTTTGATGATTTAAATAATGGGAAGGATAGTATAAAATGGCAAAGTATGGTGTGGATGGAAGAGGATGCCAATGATGGTTTAGCTAAACATGGAAATGACAGCTTGAGGATGTAGGTAGGAGGGTCAAAGATATAGAAAAAGAGGCAAACTCAAAATTTTTGTTCCCCCTGGTGGCGGTCCCATATCACCAGGCGGTCTCAAATATATTAGGGGGCCGTTGGGTATTTAAGGGGGCCATTTTCTAGAAGAATGAAAATTTGTAGTTTTTCTTTTTCTTAAGTTTAGTGATTTCGGCATCTACCAAATTCAAGAATCTACTAATTCAAGCAATAATATGTAGTCCTAAACTAGCATACAAATCATTTGGCAAGTAGTAGCATTGTTCTCATGTCACATTGATAAAATTTGCTACACATAAATCGTTGATAGGATGGAGAGAATCATCCAAGTCAAATGTAATTGTCATTTGCGATTCCTAGTCCTAATAATATAGTAAAAGACATAATGTATTAAACAAGAGAGATAATAATAATAATAATAATAATAATCATAATAATAATAGTTTCTTAGTAGTTATGCCAACATGTTCACTTCCGTTTTCCACCCATCATGTTCTTGAGAGCTTGTCCAATTGACCTTAACCCTTCCCGGTTAGTATCTAGTTTTTAAGTTTGAAGATTTATGGTTTCGGAGAGATAGGTGTTCAAGTTATGACTTTCATGAGAAGGGTTATGACGGATTCTAGAGACAACATTAGACGCTGAGGAGATGTTTTGGGATGGAGATGAAGAATTGGAATGAAATGATTCATCATCATTTTCATCAAGGGTATCATCCAACGGATGAGATGAGGATGGGTGATTTAAAGTGGTGAAGGAGGAGCTAGCATTTGATTCATGAGGTCTTTTCTTGCCACAATCCGATCGCGTCTTTCGCTCATAATAAGGAGCGAAGGGATGCATGACTCGATCATGTAAGATGTAGCGATCAATTGCTAGCTCAGGAAAGACGGACACAACATGTTTGAACAATCTAGTCAAAAGCATTCCATAAGGTAAGAGTTCCTTAGGTTTGCTTCGAGTCTTTTCCATTCTTTTGAGAATCAAGAATGCTAGATTGTATCGAGTGGAGGTTTTAATGCAATAAAGCATGTGACAACGACAAGCGAAGACATGATCCTTATGACCTCCTAGACAAATGTCATTTTCACAAATGATATCAACCCATGGTATTATATTAGGTTGAATTTCGCGAGTT